>JAVJIF010025983.1:0-71258 GCA_038442645.1 Agave tequilana
AAAACGTTTAGAACCAAAAGCTCTAAAATATGAAATATTTGGTTTTCTCAAAGAATAAATCTCAAAAAGGGAGTAGTATTTTTGAAAAAATAAAACTCTATTCGATATGTAACAAGAAGTGCTTACGGCCTCGGCCCATAGATATTCACTAATCATTGTCCTAACCATTTCTTGAAGAGTGTGATTCTTCTTTTTAATGACTCCATTTTATTGTGGAGTTTTAGGACAAGAAAACTCATGTTTAATTCTAGTTTTTATTCATAATAGGTGATAAAAGAAATGTGATGAATTCACCACCTCTATCACTCTTTATGCTCAAAATCAGAAAATTCTTTTCTTTCTCACTCTTTTTTCTAAAAACATGAAATGTGATAATGCTTCATCTTTAGTTTCTAAAAAAGAAAACCCATGTAAATCTTGAGAAATCATCAACTAGAACAAAAATAAAACGGTTACCACTAAGACTTTTCAATTTAGTTGGACCAAATAAATCTATTTGAATTAACTCTAATGGCCTAGATGTCATGATATCCTTGATTGTTTGAAAGAGAACTTAGTTTGTTTTCCAAGTTGACACGTATCACAAATGCGATCTTTTCAAACTTCAAATAAGGAATACCCTTCATCGATTCCATAGAATTAATTTGGAATAGATGGTCAAATGAAGTATGACCTAGTCTCCTATGTTATAAACAAGAATCTTCATTGAAAATATTTAAACAAGTGGCATTGCAATGTAAATTCAACATATCGATCATGTAAATATTGTTTCACAAAAAACGAAAAGAATACAAGCATTTATTTTCTTGTCTAAAATATCACAAGTGAAATCATCAAAAAAAACTTTAAAATCTTTGTCACAAAGTTGGGTGATGCTCAAGAGATTATGCTTGAGACCTTCAACTAAAACAATAATCTAAATTAAAGGAGATGAACCAATTTTGATATTACCTATACTAATAATTTTCCCTTTGAATCATCTCTGAAGATGACGGCACCACCTTCTGTTGGCTCAAGAGGTTACACTCTCCATTGTTTTGTGTTTTGATGATAACAAACCAAATAAGTGCTATTTGGTACTAATGATTTGATCAAGATGCATTTCAGGTTTTGTACCATGTTTAGAGCTCATTCGCTTCGCTTTTGCCAAAACTTCTAAGTTCCATATAGCAATGAAGGCAAATTGCACATCAAGGAAGGATCATAGAAGAGAAGGCACTTGCAAGGCATTGGATGGCTCAAAGATTGCTTCAGAGGTCCTTAGGTTTTGTTTTTATAGCTATAGCATGTTAAAGAATAGAGAGTAGGTTTGAAGCTCAAACACACACGTTTTCACGCGTATGCTATTTCCAAGTTATTCCTCATAAAATATACAAAAATACTTTAACACTAATTCTTCCTTCTACAAATCTGTTTTTATGTTGTATACTGATTTCCTGTTCAAAATAGTTTTGATCAAAATATTTTTCCTCTCAAAATTCCCTTTCTATTCAATTTTTGACCTGAGCCGGTCGACGGCAATATACCACCAGTCGACCGAAGATCTGGCAGAGTGCAAGTATCCGTGTGCACGTCTGTCGGTCGACCGGTAGGCTACCGGTAGTCGACCGAAGTTTTTAGTTTGCTCTCTGTATCTTACCAGTCGACCGGTGGTCTACCGGCCTTCGACCGATAGTTTATCTTTTATCTTTTCGGTCGACCGGCTGTCTACCGATAGTCGACCGGTACATGTTTTGAGTCTCAGTCAGGAGCAGTCGACTGTACCAGTCGACCGATAGTTCATAACGGTCAAATTTTTGAACTATCGGTCGACCGGGGCCAGTCGACCGATATGGCCGTTGAACAGTAAAACAGGCATATTTTAATCTGTTTTAACTTGATTTTTGAAATTAAATATCCGTTGGAGGGTATATTTGGAACTAATTACTTCCTAATCTTCAGTAATTAATTCCTAACCCTAAACCCTAGCCCTCTCCTATAAATAGGGGTGTTTGGGGAGAGTTTCTTCACAACAATTATTCAAGAGAAAATTCAAAAGTTTGGGATATTTCAAAAGAGCTTGTTTCTTGTTTTTGTGCTGATATTTCTCATTCATTTTCAGAAGTGTTCTTGATATACTCTCTGAATTTGATTTTCTTTCTTCACTTACACAAGAGCTTCATTCCTTCTCAATATTCTCTAAGGACCTTTGTAAGGGAAGAGATATTTGAAAGAGAGAGTTTGTGATCTTTTGATTACTAAGGAATTCTATTGTGCTGAAATTGTAGGAGTTGGGTACTCCATTGTAATTGAGATCTTTGTGATAGTGGAAGTAGCTAGAATCCTTCTGGGGAAGGCGGGGAGTAGAGCTGGGTGCTCGAACCTCGATAACATATCTTTGTGTTTGCGATTGGTTTACTTTCCATTGCTAATACTTTGTGTTTTTGATTGCTATTGCCATATTCATTCATTCATCTCATTGCATTTGCTTCATATTTTTTTTTAAATTGGCCTTAGATTAGCATAATCACCTATTCACCCCCCCTCTAGGTGATTTTCAATTGGTATCAGAGCTTGGACTCTAGGTTTGGCTTAACATCCTTAGAGAGATCCTAAAATATTGCTAATCAACATTTTCATTCATCCATACACACACTAGTAAACATGGCCGACAACATTAAATCCCCACCTAAATTTGATGGCCTTAATTTCCCTATTTGGAAGGTTAGGATGACTATATTTTGCAATCACTAGGTAGCTTAGTTGCCAAATCCTTGACCAAACCTATGAGGCACCCGATGGTGATGAGGGCACTTGGACCGACCTTGACTTTAAGATGTATGAGGCTAACTCAAAAGCCCAAAACTCCTTCTTACCGCCTTGAATGAGGATGACCTTACACGTGTTATTCATTGCCAATCCGCCTATGAGATGTGGCAACACTTATTGGTCACGCATGAAGGGACCTCACAAGTCAAGAGAGCCAAAGTAGATCTCTTGCGGTCTCAATATGAATCATTTAAGATGCTAGATGATGAAACAATTGATTGCATGATTACTCGTTTCACAAAAATCACTAATGGTCTTTCTTCATTAGGTGACATCATCTCCAACGACCAAAAGGTACGCAAGGTGATACGGGCTCTTCCTCCATCTTGGAGATCAAGTCTACTACCTTGAAGGAATTGAACGACAAAGACGAGATGGACATCATAAGTCTCATAGGGAACCTCAAAACCTATGAGATGGAGAAGAAAGCAAGAGAAGAGGCGGCTCCAACAAAGAAGAAGTCTATCGCTTTCAAGTCTTCTTCCTCCACCATTGAAGACGAAGATGAAGATGAAGAAGAAGATGAGGAGCTCTCCCTCCTCGTGCGCAACATCAAGAGGATGTACCGGAAGAACAAGCAAAATTTCCGGAGAAAGTTTGAAGGTAAAGAGGAGCGAAAGATCATTTGCTACAATTGCCGCAAGCCCGGACACATCATGGCCGATTGCCCGGAATTCAAGAAGAAAATGACTTCCTCCTTCAAGCCAAGAAAGCAAGACGAAAAGAAGGCTTACAAGGCCACTTGGGATTCGGAAAGCGAGTCCGAAGATGAAGAAAAGGCGGACACCGCAAACATGTGTTTCATGGCAAACACACCCAAGGTAACCCCTCAAACTCTTGAATCTATAGATGATAATGATGATGATTTAAGTAAGGAAGTTCTAGTGCATGCTTTGTAGAACTTTCCGAAACTTATGATAATAAGAAAATGGAGTGCTTTAAACTACAAAAGGAAGTTGCTTTTCTTAAATCTCAACTTGCTTTGATTTCACAAGAAAAAGAGGATCTTTCTTCTAATCTTATTTCCATTCAAAATGAATTTCATTCTTATAAGATTTCTTGTAAGGGTAAAACCCTATTGTTGATAATAATGAAATTTCTTCTTTTAAAGCTAAAATGAGTGATTTTGAAAAAAGTTTTAAAAGATTGTGCTTTTAATACAAAGAAACTTGAAGAAAAATTTTCCAAAAAGCATACATCTCATGCTAAAGTTTCTCATGATAAGATTCCACATGCTCATACTTCTAATGCTTCTCATGCTAAATCTTTTCATGCTCACAATGCCAATGCTCACAAAACACACACTCATTATGCATTTAAATATGGTAGAGTGTATAGATGCACATATTGTGGCAAAAATGGACATTTAGCAAAATTTTGTTATGATAAATTGCATAGCTCAAATAATCTTGTTTGGGTTAATGGTTCTAACCCTCATGGACCCAAGAAAATGTGGGTACCAAAATCAAGTCCTAAAATGTTTGATGTAGGTACACACCAAGGCTCCAAGACGTAGGGAGCGGTGGTACCTTGATAGTGGTTGTTCGAGGCACATGACATGGGATATCAACAACTTCACAACCCTATCAAGGTACATGGAAGGTGGCTCCGTCACCTTCGGGGATGATTCCAAAGGCAAGATAATTGGTATCGGTAATATCCAAATTGGTACATCTCCTATAATAGAGAATGTTGTTTTAGTTGATGGTTTGAAGCATAATTTACTTAGTATTAGTCAATTTTGTGATCGTGGTCTTAAAGTTGTTTTTGATGATACTTCTTGCAAGATTTTTGATATTAAATCAAATGATTGTATTTTGACCGGTTTTCGTGATGACAATGTTTATATAATTGACATGCTTAATGTAGAGTGTTCTACTAAGTGTTTAAATGCTTTTGATGAAAATTCATGGCTTTGGCATAGAAGATTAGGACATGCTTCTTTTGAACATCATTTTAGAATTAATTCAAAGGAATTGGTGAAGGGTATTCCTTGCTTGAGTTTTGAGAAAGACCGCATTTGTAGTGCGTGCCAACTTGGGAAACAAACCAAGTCTTCCTTTAAACCAATCAAGGATATCATGTCAACTAGACCTCTAGAATTAATTCATATGGATTTATTGGACCAACTAAAACTAAAAGCTTAAATGGAAGTAGATTTGCATTTGTTTTAGTTGATGATTTCTCTCGATTTACTTGGGTTTTCTTTTTGCAAAATAAAGATCAAACTTTTTCTCACTTTAAGATTTTTAGAAAAAGAGTTGAAAAAGAGAAAGGTTTTCCGATTTTGAGAATAAGGAGTGATAGAGGTGGTGAGTTGTTAACCAACTCTTCATAACTTATTGTGATGAAAAGGGAATTAAGCATGAAATGTCTTGTCCTAGAACTCCACAACAAAATGGAGTTGTAGAAAGGAAAAATAGAACACTTCAAGAGATGGCTAGGACAATGATAAGTGAATACGACCTCCCTCAATATTTATGGGCCGAGGCCGTAAACACCGCATGCTATATATCGAATCGTATTTATTTATGCAAAAATTCTTCGAAAACTTCTTTTGAAATGTATCATTTTAGAAAACCAAATGTTTCCTATTTCAAAGTTTTTGGATGCAAATGTTTTGTTTTGAACACTAAAGAGAATTTGGGTAAATTTGATGCTAAAGCTTATGAGGCTATCTTTGTAGGATATTCCTCTACTAGCAAAGCATATAGAGTTTTCATTAGATCTTCACTTACTATTGAAGAAACCATGCATGTTAAGTTTGAAGAATCTAATGTGGTGTTGAGAATGTTGTAGAGTTTGAACCATTAGGTGAAAGCTTGGAGAAACTATCCTTGAAGGACTCACCCGCACAAGAAGAAAAGCAAGAACCTTTAGGTGAAGTTCAAAAGGATAATGAGGAAAGCGTTCAACCGCTTCCCAAAGCTTGGAGATATGCTACAAATCATCCAAAGGAGCTCATCTTGGGTGATGCTTCCAAAGGAGTCACAACGCGCTCCAAACTCCATGACCTATGTGGTAACTTTGCTTTCATTTCTCATTTTGAACCCAAAGGCATTCTCGAAGCCGAGACGGACCCATATTGGTTGCTTGCCATGCAAGAGGAACTCAATCAATTTGAGCGCAACCAAGTTTGGCACCTTGTTCCTAAGCCCCACGATAGACCAATAATTGGTACTAAGTGGATCTTTAGGAATAAGTTGGATGAGTCCGAAAATGTCATTAGGAATAAAGCTAGGTTAGTGGCCCAAGGTTACACTCAAGTTGAGGGAATCGACTTTGAGGAATCCTTTGCACCCGTAGCACGGCTTGAAGCCATACGGATAACACTAGCTTATGCATCTTTTAAAAATTTCAAACTTTTTCAAATGGATGTAAAAAGTGCATTTTTTAAATGGATTTCTTAATGAAGAAGTTTTTGTTGCTCAACCTCCCGGTTTTGTTGATCATGTTCATCCCGATTTTGTTTTCAAACTCGATAAGACTTTATATGGTTTGAAACAAGCTCCAAGAGCTTGGTATGAAAGGCTTTCAAGTTTTCTTATTTCAAACAATTTTATTAAAGGCAAAGTAGACACTACTCTATTCACTAAGCATGTTGATAATGATATTTTGATTGTCCAAATTTATGTTGATGATATAATTTTCGGTTCTACTAATGAAGTTTTATGCAAGGATTTTGAAAAGGTAATGCAACAAGAATTTGAAATGTCCTCCATGGGTGAACTCAACTTCTTCCTTGGACTCCAAGTCAAGCAATTGCAAGATGGGAACTTCATTAGCCAAGCCAAATATGCAAAGGAACTCGTGAAGAGGTTTGGACTTGAAGACGCTAAAACTTGCAACACCCATGGCAACTACAACCAAGCTTGATAAGGACGAACAAGGTAAAAATGTTGATATTAAATTGTTTAGAAGCATGATAGGTAGTCTTTTATATTTAACGGCAAGTAGGCCGGATATCATGTTTAGTGTGTCTTTGTGCTAGATTTCAATCGTGTCCCAAAGAATCTCATTTAATTGCCGCAAAACGCATTATTCGATATGTTAAGGGAACGATTGGATTAGGTCTTTGGTATCCGAAAACTATAGATTTTTCTATGATTAGTTATTCGGACGCCGACTATGCGGTGTTGTAGAGTAGATAGAAAGAGTACTAGTGGGACATGTCAATTTCTCGGTAATTGTCTTGTTTCATGGTCCTCTAGAAGAAAAATTCCGTAGCTCTATCAACCGCCGAGGCGGAGTATGTTGCCGCGGGGGCTTGTTGTGCACAAGTCCTTTGGATGAAACATACTCTCCTTGATTATGATTTGCATTATAAAAATATTAAATATTTTGTGATAATACTAGTACTATTCATTTAACTAAAAATGCAAATCAACATAGTAAGACCAAGCACATTGAGATTAGATATCACTTTCTTAGAGATCATTTGAGAAAGGTGATATTGATATTGATTATGTTTCCACCGATTTTCAACTAGCCGATATTTTACAAAACCACTTGATTTTGCTAGATTTTCGTTTATTTGTGGAGAATTAAATATGTGTATTATTGATTAAACATGTTTTCATAACCCTTTTTGATGTATGACAAAAAGGGGGAGAATAAGTTACATGTACAAAAATAAGTTCATTTGGTCTTGGTTCCATATGAATTTATGAGTTTTTTTTTTATGTTTTTTTTGAATCTCTATGATTTAAGTTTAAATTGGTATCAAGGAGCAAATTTTTGATTTTTGGTGTTTTTGGTATCAAGTACAAGCTTTAAAGTTTCATTTGTATTGTATTGTTGATTTCAATAATTGGTGCATCATTTCTTTTTATCATTTCAATTATTGGTATCTAGAGCATATTTATAATGTTTAAATATAGCATAATTTGAGGGGGAGTTTTCCTCCTCCCCATATTTTTGTAAATAGCCTATTTGTTTTGTCATCATCAAAAAGAGGGAGATTGTTGGCCAAGAGGTTACACTCTCCATTGTTTTGTGTTTTGATGATAACAAACCAAATAAGTGCTATTTGGTACTAATGATTTGATCAAGATGCATTTCAGGTTTTGTACCATGTTTAGAGCTCATTCGCTTCGCTTTTGCAAAAACTTCTAAGTTCCATATAGCAATGAAGGCAAATTGCACATCAAGAAGGATCATAGAAGAGAAGGCACTTGCAAGGCATTGGATGGCTCAAAGATTGCTTCAGAGGTCCTTAGGTTTTGTTTTTATAGCTTTATAGCATGTTAAAGAATAGAGAGTAGGTTTGAAGCTCAAACACACACGTTTTCACGCGTATGCTATTTCCAAGTTTATTCCTCATAAAATATACAAAAATACTTTAACACTAATTCTTCCTTCTACAAATCTGTTTTTATGTTGTATACTGATTTCCTGTTCAAAATAGTTTTGATCAAAATATTTTTCCTCTCAAAATTCCCTTTCTATTTCAATTTTTGACCTGAGCCGGTCGACCGGCAATACCACCAGTCGACCGAAGATCTGGCAGAGTGCACGTATCCGTGTGCACGTCTGTCGGTCGACCGGTAGGCTACCGGTAGTCGACCGAAGTTTTTAGTTTGCTCTCTGTATCTTACCAGTCGACCGGTGGTCTACCGGCCTTCGACGATAGTTTATCTTTTATCTTTTCGGTCGACCGGCTGTCTACCGATAGTCGACCGGTACATGTTTTGAGTCTCAGTCAGGAGCAGTCGACTGTACCAGTCGACCGATAGTTCATAACGGTCAAATTTTTGAACTATCGGTCGACCGGGCCAGTCGACCGATATGGCCGTTGAACAGTAAAACGGGCATATTTTTAATCTGTTTTAACTTGATTTTTGAAATTAAATATCCGTTGGAGGGTATATTTGGAACTAATTACTTCCTAATCTTCAGTAATTAATTCCTAACCCTAAACCCTAGCCCTCTCCTATAAATAGGGGTGTTTGGGGAGAGTTTCTTCACAACAATTATTCAAGAGAAAATTCAAAAGTTTGGGATATTTCAAAAGAGCTTGTTTCTTGTTTTTGTGCTGATATTTCTCATTCATTTTCAGAAGTGTTCTTGATATACTCTCTGAATTTGATTTTCTTTCTTCACTTACACAAGAGCTTCATTCCTTCTCAATATTCTCTAAGGACCTTTGTAAGGGAAGAGATATTGAAAGAGAGAGTTTGTGATCTTTTGATTACTAAGGAATTCTATTGTGCTGAAATTGTAGGAGTTGGGTACTCCATTGTAATTGAGATCTTTGTGATAGTGGAAGTAGCTAGAATCCTTCTGGGGAAGGCGGGGAGTAGAGCTGGGTGCTCGAACCTCGATAACATATCTTTGTGTTTGCGATTGGTTTACTTTCCATTGCTATTACTTTGTGTTTTGATTGCTATTGCCATATTCATTCATTCATCTCATTGCATTTGCTTCATATTTTTTTAAATTAGCCTTAGATTAGCATAATCACCTATTCACCCCCCCTCTAGGTGATTTTCACCTTCAAGATACCATGATAGCATTGCAAAATTGTTGATGCCCATGTCATGTGCCTTGAGAAACCACTATCAAGGTACCAACGCTCCCTATGTCTTGGACTCTTAATGCGTACCTACATCAATTGATAAAGGTGTTAGCTTTGGTGCCTAAATTTTCTTGGGTCCTATAGTGTTAGTCTTACGAACCCAAACATGATCATTTGAAACATCAAGTCTATCATAACAAAACTTGGTCAAGTGACCTTTGCGGCCACAAAGGTGCATGAGTACACCTTGACAAATAAAAAATGCATAATGTGTGTGAACATGATGAGCATGTGTAGCATGAGCATATGAAGTATGTGTGGCATGGCGTGCATAATGTTGTGTGTGAGCATGTGAAACATGAGGAGTGTATAGTTTTCTTTGACTTTGCCTCTTAGAAAACATAGCCTCTAATCTAGCCTTGTCAAATTCACACTTTTTAAAACATTGCTCAGATTCTTAATTTTGTTTTTCAAAGTAGAATTTTTATTTTCTTCAATAATAGGAAATTTTGCTTTGCAAGAGACTTTATGTGCATCAAAATCATTTTCTGTCTTTTCAAGAGTGGAAGACAAAATTCTTTTTCATTGAAAATAACAACTAATTTATTTTAAACAAGTTTATTTTTCTTTTTCGTTGTCAAATGCTTCCTTTTAAGAAAATCATAGTTGTTTGAAAGTTCTTCAAAAGCTTCACCCAATTCATTCATGTATAATTCACATTCATCAAGAGAAGGTTCGGATGTTACCTTGGTGTTTTCTCATTAGCCATGTAACACACATTAGCTGTATCCACCTCTTCTTCGGATTCGCTCTCTGAATCTCATGTTGCCTTCAAAGCCGTCTTTTTAAAGTGCTTCTTGGAGGTAGTGGGTTTGCTCTTTGTATTCGGGTAATCAGTAATGATATGTCCAGGCTTCTGGCAATTGTAGCAAACTATCTTCTTCTCCTTCTTTCCTTGTCATCTTCATCGGTTGTTGAATTTTGCTTTGTTGTATATCTTTCTAATATTCTTCACAAGAAGGGATAAATCTTCATCATCTTCTTGATGATCATCTTCATCATTGGAGATGGTAGGAATGAATTTGAAAGAAAGTGATTTCTTATTTAGTGGTGACTTCTCCTCTCTTGCTTTTCTTTTCATCTTATGGGTTTTGAGGTTGGCAATAAGACCAATGAGCTCTATCTCTTCTTTGTTATTGAGCTCCTTCAATGTTTTGGCTTTGACTTACCATGATTGTGAAAGAGCGCGAATGACCTTCCTCACTTTTTGATCATTGTCAATAGCCTCACCCAAAGAAGTAAGACCATTGGTCATTTTAGTAAACTTTGTGATCATATCATCAATAGATTCAATTTCATCCCTAGTAAAATTTTCATATTGGGAACAGAAGAGATTAATCTTAGCTCTCTTGACTTATGATGTTCCCTCGTGCGTGACAACTAAGTGTGACCAAATCTCATAGGTGAATTTGCAATGAATTACCCTAGCAATATCATCATCATTAAAGTCTTGAAGTAATACATAGTGAGCTTTAGCATTGGCATCAAATTCCTTGATGGTAATTTTGGACCATGTGTCTTCATCACCATCATGTACACTAAAGGGTTTGGTCCCTGCTTTTGCAACCTGGCTTCCTAAGGATTGTAAAAGCACAGTCATCTTAACTTTCAATATGGGAAAGTTAAGACCATCAAACTTGGGTGGGACTTAACACCTTCGGCCATGTAAGCTAGTGTGGAAAGCAAATGATAGTGCAAATGAAATGATTAGCAAAAAGATCTCTCTAAGGTGATTAAATCAAAAACTAGAGTCCAAGGCTCTGAACCAATTGAAAGTACACCTAGAGGGGGGTGAATAGGTTAATGCTAATCTAATGCGGAAATGCAACAATTAAAAATGAATGATGCAAACGGTCAACTCAAAACAAGAACTAAAGCCTGATATGCTGTGAAGGGCTCTAGAATTTCTCATCTATATTCCTCTAGATTAGGAGTTGAGGTGCTTAATTGCCTTCTTGTTGAGATGAGTGAAAATGACAAGTAAGAATGATGAATCTGATGCAACCAATATATATCAAATACAAGAGAAGCAAAAATACAAGTGCAAGCAATAGCAATAGAGTAAGAGTAAGAGAGAATATCGCAAACACAAAAGATTTGTTTTGAGGTTCAAGCACAAAGCTCTACGTTCTCGTCTTCACCGCGTGAAGGATTTCCACTATCCACTAAGGATCTTTCCACAAACACAAAGGAACTAAAATGGTCTATACTAGACCAGAGTACACAACTCCAACTATCAATCCTCTACACAAGAGGTAGCATAAAGCCAATGAGATTTACAAGCTCTTGGTAAGTACAAAGGTCACAAACTCTCTCTTTATAACTTCTGATTGTTCATCAAATGTACATATTTTTAATCATATTTTTATATTTATTTTTATAAAATGATGCTATGTAAATGTATTTTTGCTTACTAATGTGCAGGCCTCTATAATTAAAATAAAAGAAGCCCAAAAGATTAAAAAGAAGCCCAAAAGCCTAACAAGACAAAGAAATTCAGAGATAATTCCAATACTAATTGGAGATAAAGAAGAAAATTAATTTAAATTCAAGTTGCTTAAACTCCAAGTCAAAGATTAAAAGGGAGAATTCAAACTCAGATTTAGACTGGATATCTTTTAGCATTTTAAGCATAACGTTTGCTATAAAATCTCAAATCTAATGATTCAAGATGAACAAGAAAGAAGACTTAACGTGCTACAATTCTTATGTTGACCATTATTTTCAAATCTATCATTTCTTCAGTTATATTTAGCAATCAATACGCCAACTAGGGACAAACCAATTCAGATTTAAGGTTCCATATAAAATTCTAGATAAATCAAATCAAGTTTGGAGATAAAGAGAGGATTCAAATTCAGATATAGCTTGCTCCCTAAGTCAGAATATAGGATATTATCTTAATATCCAAAGTTCAAATTCAAATTCTAAAGATATATCTCTTGATGGGTGCACAATTTTTACCAAGAGTCTATCCACTGCTTCTACTATAAATAAAGAGCCAGAGCATAGGGGAAAGGGCATCTTTAGGGAGAGATCAAAGCTTATAGTTTTATTTAGTTTTCTCTTCCAAATTTCAAGTGTAATTTCTAGAATTTAGTTTGAGAGTTATTTTGTGAAGAAGAAAGAGTTCTTGTAATTGACGGTGACAGTGTCAATAAAGGTTCTTCTATTCTTTTATTCAGTTTTTCTTTTTTTATTTTACTTGCTTCAATTACTTTATTTATTTTTATTTATTTTCGTTATGCATTCTTATTACCTTGGATTAGAGAGAGTTACATGATTAAAAGAGAGGAAGAGTTTTTTTAGAGTGACATTATTGTAATCCTTTCTCAAGAAACTAATATTGAAGGTGACAATCAATAGTGGTTTCCTACTTTTCTTCATTGTACTCGATCTCGCCAAAGCCCAGCTTTTCTTTATTCTTTTCTTCTACATCGCTTTACTTCATGCTAAGATAAATTTTCGTTATGATTCAAATAGTAGTGGTAAGTACTCTTCTTTTATTTCTTTTTATTTCTGATTTTTGCGCCAACACTTTTCTTTATTTGTTTTGTTTTCTTTTGTAACTAGAACAACAACAACACCATCTCTTCTTCTACCATCTTTTTCTTCACTTAACTTAACAATTTTATTTTTTTATAAAACTGAGAAGATAAGTATTAACTAGGTTCGGTAAATTAAAAAAGAAACTTACTTAAATGCTTCCATCACTGTCCCTCCCTGTGGATCACGACCTGTTAGCCCTAGGATACACGGTAGCATTGAGGACCTAGCACTATTCCTAAAGTCTGTATTATTTTATGCAGGTTAGAATCGACTAACAAATTTTGGTTTCTAGAGTTTTGAGTGGAGAAATTAAGCTCAAGAAGTTTATGTGAGAGAAAATTTAGTTGATAAAATTGAACTTGAGATCTAAAAACTTGCAGAGAATGATTTGGAATTGAGAGCTCTTGAACTTAAGACTTGAAAGCAAAAACTTGATTTTTCCTTAAAACTTTGATTTCAAAAACTTGTAATAAAACTTGTTATCTTAGATTAGAAACTTCTCCTATAAAGACCCATATATATAGGCAGCTGGTAAACGTCATTAGAGAGCCAAATCAGTCAATAAAACACAGATAAAGTCCTAATAAAGTGAAATATACCCATTTGGGGATAAGACAAAATAGTTGGAAAGGAGAACATCCCGTTTTAATTTAAAAATGGCTCGAACGGTTACTGGACCTGATAGGACTGTCAACAGTCTAATATGCAACGACTAAATTTTAGCCGTTGCAGAGCAAGCCTATCAATAGTTCAAGGAGACTGTCAATAGCACAACTGATACTTAATGTATCAGCTGTCGACAGTCCTCTTGGACTATCGACAATGAGCCAACAAAAACTAAACCCCACTTTCTGTAAAGAGCTATCGAAAGTTCTCTGAAAAGCGTCTGTCGATGTCCCATTGATAGCTCTCTTCAACTGTCGATAGTTCTATTTTGAACTGTCAAAATTTAGGTAAAAAACATGGTAGTTTTGAAATGCTTTTGAAACATTTTTTGTATAGAAAATGTGTGCAAGTGTGTGTGATTCTTGAGCATCAATTCAACAATAAAACTTAAACATTCTAAGATTTTATATAGGGTTACACTCTCTTCAAGTCTTCATCAAGAGGGCTTCTTTAAAATCCACGCTTTTGATCGACCGAGCTTGAATCCCTTCCTTGAATCAACTTGATTTCTTTAAAACTTTCCTTTTGACGAAGAATGGAACAACTTCCAACCTCTTGAACTCTGTAAGCTTATAAGCACTTGATTAGTACCAATAACTTCATGTGATTTGTAATTATCAAAATAAAACTAGAGAGTTTACCCTTGGGCCAACATCAACATCCTCAAGCCAGTAGCCCAACCGCCACCAGCCAACTCCTTGTCCTTGGACCATCGCACGGGCCCAAGGACAGCCGCCCAAGCTCCATCCAGTGATCGAGCGCCAGTCAACATCCGAGCTCACCGCTGACTGCCTCGACTTCCTCTTGCTCATGCCCTAGCATATCGTTGACCCGCCTTTGTTGTTGCGAGGACCTCACCAGTCCTCCTCCATCATTGCCGAGACTTTACTACCTCCCCACTTGACGCTGAGCTCTTGCCAGATCGTCACCATCTCAAATCAACTGGCTATTGAAGTTTAAAGCTAATTCATGTTCAGATTCAGGCCTGACTCGTTAGCTCAAGTGCAGAACCAGATTCTGTTGCCGAACCATCCCGGTTCCTTACAGATCCGACCACTAGCAGATCTGTTTGCAGAACAGAACCGCTAGTAGATTAAGCTTCATTTTCGGGCTATATTTTAGCTAATTGGAGTCATATTTTCGCAATTCTCGAGGTGTTGGATCCGTGACAACCAGAGCTACACATTTACAACAAGAAGAGGACATTGAGATCAAACACGATTCTCAGTAGGTACACTCTTAACCGTGTGTTTTTTTTTTACATTTAGATATTAAATTATCTCTAGATATTATTACATCGATTGTTGTTCACCAAAACGTGAGTTGTGTGCTTCTACTACATGATAATTCGATAGCTTAAGTATCGCAAATCGAACTTTACATGCATAACAAAGTAGCATCAATTAGTTCTTTTAATTTGCAATAGACCTTAAATTTATATGCATGTTTAATAATCAATAAATCAATATTGCTAGTTTTACCTTTCCTATCAATGATCGTTTCATGTTGGTAAAGCGTTAAATTGAGTTCTATTATTATTTATTTCAGCTCACGCACATGCTCCACATCAATTTGGTACCATAGCACAATTTGGTAGGAATTGCGTCTCAGGCACTTTTATTTGCTTTCTTGCCTTTAGAATTCATATCTTATTTAAAACAAAATTAAAATTATAAATTCTCAACAGGCAAAAAGAATAGTTTAATAACTAGCTAGTTGCATTTTCGTATTTTAATTAGTTTTCGTTTAGTGCATGCCATCCCGTCGAAGTAACCTTATTTGCTAGGAGAATCTAGTGTCCCACTCCATCACAATGGAATCTCGACTGGATCAACATTCCTCTGGACTTGCTAGCATACAGACCCAGCTTAAGGACATCAACCAAACCCTGCTCCAAATTCAAGAGAGACTAAATAAGTTAGAAGCTGATTGAGAACCATCCCTTACTAAAGAAGTCCCACTGGAGAACAACATGTGTGGCAATCTAAATGATTGAGTTGAAAACTGCACACAGAAAATATAGAATTTCAGAATATAAGAATAGAATGTGTGCAATTTCGCAATGCTACTGCTATAGCAAGTGGCTATGTGGATTGTGATCCACAAGGAGGGACTAGCGATGGAAGTTTTTTTGTAAGTTCTCTTTAGTTCACTTGAAATGGTTAAAGTTCTTCTTTTAGTTCTTGAAAATAAAATTAAACAAAGAGTTACAGTTAAGTTAAGAAGAAAGTGGTAGATTGAGAAGGTGGAGAAATTAGAAAATAGATTTATACAAAAAAATTAAAAAGAGTGAATAAAAGAGTTGGGAGATGGTGATGTTGGTGATGTTGGTGATCTAAACTAAAAATTTAAAGGAAAAAAAAAACCTAAAAGAAATACTTACTTTCTTTGGTTGATGACTTAACATGGATCGTTGGCACGTTTACCTTGCTTCGGAGGCAATCAACGCATAATCCATAAGATCGAGGCTAGTCCCCATTCGTATTACATCATCAAGACGAACAAGAATAAAATGATACAGAATATTGAGGAGGAGATCATTATCATGAAATATCAGTGGCAAACACACAACAAGGTTATATCGATACTACTAGATTCGCTTAGATGCTTATTAAAAACTAAAAGAAGAAGGGAAAGAAACAAGAATAAAGAAGAAAAAGTAACTTTTGATTTGATTAAATAACAATGAAAGAAAAGATGAATACTTACACCGGTGTCACTCTCAAGCACCTTTCTCATTCCTCTATGAAACTCTTCTCTCCTCTCAGTTATATAAAGAAAATAAAAATTTACATTAAAAGAGAAAGAAAAACTTAGGTTAAACCTGTACAAGAATCTATTCTACTCTCTGCTTTTCGTCCCTCTGCCTCGCATATGTGGGGTATTTATAGGATACAAATGGATAAGGAAACGAGTGGAGAGATAGGGGGAGCTGGCTATTTCTGAATTTGAATCATCTTCAAACTTGATTTGATTTGGATATTCAATTCTGATCTGCAGCTTATTGGCATGTTGATTGCTAAATATACTTTATCACATGATAGAATTAGAAATAGTGATCAATGTAAGAGTAGTAGCCCTTTAAATCATCTTTCTGGATCATCTTGAATCATCAGATTTACGCTTCGGTAGCAAAAGTTATGATTCAAATACTAAAATATATCCAGTCTGAATCCGAGTCTAAATTGCATCATCTCATCCGTTGATCTTCTCTCTATACATTTATCCTTTTGGATTTTGAATTTTAGTTTTAGATTTGACGATCTATCTATTTATCCTCAGCGAAACCGATAGGGTCTTCTTCTAATCTATTTTTCCTTTTATTTTGGATGATATTATCTCATCTGATATATCCGGTCATCAGATAAGATGGCTTTTAGAACATCTGGATTTGAATCGATATCCTTTCTTTTGAACTTTTGAATTTAATTGGATAAATCTATCTATCTCTCTCTCTTCTTCCTTAATTACCCTACACGCCATTAAACATGAAAATATATTAATAGCAGAGTTTTATTTAAATAAAAATGCAGAAGTGTGGCACATATAATATGAAAATATGCAACGCACGTGTGTGATCACTAAATATTGCACCTAATCCTGATGAATGATTTCTGAAAAGCATTAAGTTAGACGCTCCCACGTTCGATGGATATTTAGATCACCAACTCTTCCTGGATTGGCTTCAAAGCATACATATGTACTTTACTTTGTACCTCTCTCGGACCCTAAGAAAGTTAAGTCTACCGCGATGAAACTTACTGGTCAAGCTAGTCAAAACTGGATCAACATAGAGAATATGTGAGTTGCTAGACTTCAATGACAGATAGAAACATGGGACATTATGAAAGAGAAACTCAAAGGCAATTATATGCCGCTATCTTTTTATGCCTTCTCTTAGACAAGTGGCATCAATTCACTTAAGGCCACAAATCGGCAATGGAGTATGTTGCGAAATTTGATGAGTTACTAATTAGATGCAGTACCCTTAATACTGATGGCAAAGCCCAAATCGTTTTAAGATTCAGAGTTGGACTTAGAGAAAACTTGCCAAACTTGAGGAATTACTGAATTTGAGAAAGCATATGCATTAGTTCAAGATCTAGATACCCTTAGGTCTAATTATACTAAAGTTCACCTAGAGGGGGGTGAATAAGTGACTAGCTAATCTAGTGATGAATAATGCGGAATTAAAAACTATTTAGCTAAACACATAAGGTATAACCAAAGAGTGTAGCTGAAGTCCCGGTGAAGGGCTCTGGACTATCTCCTCAGGATTCCTCTAGATAAGAGTTGAGGTGCCACTATGACTCTCTTGGTTGAATACAAGTGTGAGCAAATAATCCCAAGCATATTCAATAAGGCACAAGATGTATCAAGCATATAAAGATATAAGCAAAGTAAGCATGTAAGATATAAACACAAGTAAGAGATAGAGAGAGCAATCGTAAACATGGGAAATTTGTTTCGAGGTTCGGGCACCCTTACTCTACGTCTCCGCCTTCAACACTATGAAGGTTTTCTACTAAAAATGATCCCACCGGATCACTCGGTGATGCAACACCTAAAACGAGTTCACACTAAAACTCCTTGGACTCACTAGTCCCTTTCTTGTTCCCGCAACAACAACACACGCAAGCGCACTAGCTTGCTGAGGTCGCACCTCTACACCGAGCTCCCACAAGAACTCGAAACAATACGAACCCAGAACTTCGCCTTCTCAAATATAAGATGAAACACTTTGGTGATCTCAATACTTTGATCACTTAAAAACACTCTCACAATAACTCTCTTATAGAATAGATATGGCAATGGAAAGCTCAAGTATATGTGAGAAAAACTTGGATAGATTTGTGGTGAAAAACTCAAGAAATCTCTTTTTGAAAATCACTCTTAAAAACTCTTCTTTTGATATGCGAGTATTAGCTCTAAAACAAGTGAAGATAAACACTTAGAAAGGTAGGAAAAACTAGCTTGAAAACCACTTCAAATCTTATTCAAAACAGTCCAAGGGAACCCCAATTTATAGGCTCCCAAAATATGGCCGTTGGAGGCCAAATCAGCAGCTGACGCTGCTGTCAGTCAACCGGCCTAAGGTCAAATTTATGACCGTTGCAGCCTGCCGATCGACCGCCCGGTCGACCGATCTATGGCTTTGATCTATCAGTCGACCGCCTGGTCGACTGAGACCAGATCCAGAGAGCAAAGCTCTCTGGCCGGTCGACCACCCGGTCGACCGGGGCCAGATCCAAAATGCAAAGATCTCTGCCCGGTCAACCGGCCTACTCGCCAAATGGTCGTGCACATTTCGTGCACATCGGTCGACCGGTCTGGTCGACCGACTTCTTCCTCGGTCGACCATCCGGTTGACCGGCAGAAGGCCAGGTCAGACATATTTAGGGATTAAAACTTGGTTTTTATGTATAACAACAACAATAACAACAACAACTAAGCCATTTGTCCCAAGTATTTGGGGTAGGCTACATGAACCAAAAGAGAATTACACCGGATCGGGCACATGGATCAGCTAAAACTTAGTTTTTATATCTTTAATACAAATTCTCATAAATTCTACAAAAATAGGTTCATTAATATACTTTGATAATACAAACATGTTTGATTAAAAATCAATATTTATTAAAAATAATTTAAGCCATTTTTGTGATATAGAAATTTTGGTTTTAAACAAAAATCGTATTTTTCAAAAACAATCTCCAGATTGAAAAACGATTTTTTCAAAACTTCTCCAAATACAGAAATAAGATATTTTAAGCACTTTTGAAGCTTAGCGTGTATGGATATGATCCAATACACATATATGATGAAATATCTATGTTTTTGATAATAAGCTCTAAAATAAGTTTTGATAAATCCAAAATGATATTTTTCTAAACTCAAAACTCTCTTATGAAAACACATATAAATTTTATGTGTGTATATGAACTTGAGCATTTCACAACTAATCTATCCTTTATATTTTATCGAAAACCATTCTAAACACTTACAAAACATGACTCAAGTCTTCTGAAAATCTTCTCCTTCTTGACTTGGTCCAAACCTTGATCCATGAGCTAGACTCCTCTTGAGTATTTGATACGATCTTGATGCGCGAGCTCTTGAATCAATACATGCTAGCTTCAAAACTTGACTTCGAATTCTTTGTTGAAGCTAAACACCTACTAAAATCTTGATCAAATATCTGAGACTAAATAAACACAAGATCATTAGTACTATAACTACATGAGTTAATCATCATCAAAACTAGAGTGATGGGCCTTTGGGCTAACAATCTCCCCCTTTTTGATGATGACAAAACTCATGGAGTTATATATGCATGGATTAAAGTTAAGCTTCATAGAAGCTCCCCCTTAACTCATGCATAACAATAAACATAAATATATTCAATGAAGTACATAAAACTAAATAAATATATATGCATAAACAAGGAGATAAACATGCATAAATCCACTAAATTTTTCTCTCCATTTTGCATAAACAAAACATATATGCTTAAACAAGAAATAAACATGCATATATAAACTCTCAAAATTCTTCTCCCCCTTTTTGTCAATTCATCAACAAAGGAGCGAAAACAAATCAAAAATAAAGATATATATGCTATATACATTCATGAAGAAGGGAGACGTAAAGTTAGCTCCCCTTGCATACATGCATTACATGAAGAAGGGATGACAAGACCCTAACTCACATAAAGCATAATATACAATGTATAAGTGGAGATGTTAAGCTCCCCCTATACACGTGTGCCACATAAAGAAAGATGTCAAGCTCCTCAATATAAGATATACTCAACATGAATCTATATATAGAAGAGATGTTAAGCTCCCCTTGCCTATAAGCAATACATAAAAAAAATTTTGAAATCACTTTAAAACAAATTTTGAATTATCTTAAGTCAACAAAACAAGTTTTGATACCAATGAAATTGTAGTTGACAAAACATAAGTTGGTACCACTTGTAAATAAACAAAATTTTAAGATACCACTTGTAGATAAACAAAAATTTTTGAAATACCAAAAGAGAACAATGCATAACCTTATTTAAGA
This sequence comes from Agave tequilana, assembly GCA_038442645.1. NCBI lineage: Eukaryota > Viridiplantae > Streptophyta > Magnoliopsida > Asparagales > Asparagaceae > Agave > Agave tequilana. Next base: position 20,669 of record JAVJIF010025983.1, read on the forward strand.
ACCAATTGATATTTAAATTTAAGTCAAGCTTAGCATAAACATAATTTGTGCTTTAAACATGTAAAGTTATTGTAAAACAAGCACAATGAAATCATATATATGTATGAAAATGGAAATACTAATTGAAATTGATATTAATTGAAATTTAAAGCATACATATATTAGAAATAAATATGAGTATATAAGAATAAATTAACATGAAGATCATGTGTATAACTCATAATTACCACCCTATTCATGCACATGTTTAAATAAATTTTCAATTAGAGCATACAGGCATGGCCGCCCATCCAACCGGCCTTCATGGTAGAAGTTTTCAAAAATAGACTTGAAAATATTTGTAGATTGAAAACACTACCAAATGAAGAATAAAAAACTAGTTTAAAATAATTTTTAAAAAACTAGTTAAAGATCCTTCAAACATGAAACCAAATTAAGTATATCTCATGAAATATATCAAATACACAAGAGTCGACACTCAAAATCTATAAAGCACGTAAAAGCTTATGAAAACAAAGTCATGAGTAAATAAATTAAAAATGAATGCACAAGCATCATGTGAATAGCATTTTCATGAAAATGGTCAATGAGACTCAAAACATCAAACATGTGAAAATCATAAAAAATTATTTTCATTAAAAATAAACTTCAAGGCATATGTATGTTTTATCAAAACTAAAAATACACATACATATCCTAAACATAAATGAGTCCATAATCGAATTTGTATGAAGGCAAGTGACTCAAGGGTATACATGTATATTTATTGGTTTTAGACAAAAATAGCATATACATGAAGCAAAACATGTACAAAGATACGGAAGACAAGTATAAATGAATCATCAAAACCAGGTTATACATGTACATGTAACGAAAACAAATGAGCAATGAGGCACAAACATATAATAACCGAGTGTAGCTCACTACTTGTATAAGTATATACACAAGTTTTAATGAAAATTACATCTAAATAAGTATTCACCTCATGAAGTACAAAACATGATTATTTTAACATAAAACTAAAACATGCTAAAAATTATCAAATGTAAAAGCATGTAAACTAAAATAGGAGTTTTAGAGATAGTTACCAAAACATACGCACTATTCTCTAAGCCTCCAAAATATGGTGGTCCTCCCACCGAACATCCTTGATAGCGGTGCATCAATTGTATGTCCATCTGGCTCATGCATCCACCACCAAGGCACCATATCTCTCACGTCATGTGAGAGCCCATACTTACATCAAATAAAAGAGGTGGAGATTTTGGTACCCATTTTCTTTTGGGTCCTCGTGGGTTAGCATCATAAGGAACCCAAGCATTTTTATTTGTAATATTTATAGAATTTAATCTATCAAAGCAAAATCTTGCGAGATGGCCTTTGCGGCCACAATGTGTACATTTATACACTCTAGTATGCATATGAGAATGAGTGTGATTATGATGTGCAAAGTGTGCATATGTATGCCGTGGGTTATGTGCATGAACATTTTGAGCTTGTTTCTTTTGAAACAAGATTTCCAATTTAGAATGGTTGAATGCACAATTGCTCAAACTTGAGCTCAAATAATTTATTCTTTTTTTAAAAATTGAATCTCATTTTATCAATAGTAGCATGAAGATCATGGAAAGAATGAGAATCAACAATCTTTTTCTTTTTAGAAATATTTTCCTTTTCTTTTGAAACAATTTTTCTTTTCAAAGAGGTCTTTTCATCCAAAGCAATCTCTTTTTCTTTTTCCACCAAATTAATTTTATGATTCAAAGAATTATTTTCTTCACAAATATCATTTAATTTGAAGACAAGGAAATATTCTTCTTTTTAAAAATTCATTTTCTTTTGAAATGCATTCCAATTTATTTTGAAAAGAATCTTTTTCTTTTAAAATGGAATCAGATTTATTTTTCAATCTTTTATTTTTCTTTTTAAGCAAGTTACATTTATCAAGAAGTTGCTGACAAAATAAAGCAAGCTCATCATAAGACATGTCAACATCCCCATCAACCTCGGATTTAGAATTTACCTCAAGGGGATTATCCCCTTGGACCATGTAGCATATATTGGAAGCATCGCTTCCATCATTCGAGTCACTCCCCGCATAGTATTACTTTTGTTCGCCAAGGGAGACTATAGTGTTTCATACTACAAAAGCTGAAACAAAATTAGCAACCCTACATAAATATTCATCATTTAGGATACTCTTTAATTCATGGATGGCTTTTGCATTAGCCTCTAGATGTTTGCCATTTAAACAATATGAATCTTTAATGGTGGCAAGATAAACATGAATACCTAGGACTTTGAGGTACATGGACATCTTAACTTTTTAAGTTTGGATGTTAAGAATGTCAAACATAGGAGGTGTCATGAAATCCATGTGTGTGTAAACAAATATTGTGATTAGCTAAAAAGAGGATCTTTAACTCAAGGTTGTTAGACCCAAATCAAGATCACCAAGCTCTGATACCATTTGAAGTTCATCTAGAGGGGGGTGAATAGGTGACTAGCTAATCTAATGATGAATAATGCGGAATTAAAAACTATTTAGCTAAACACATAAGGTATAACTAAAGAGTGCAGCCGAATTCTCAGTGAAGGGCTCTGGACTATCTTCTCAGGATTCCTTTAAATAAGAGTTGAGGTGCCACTATGGCTCTCTTAGTTGAATACAAGTGTGAGCAAAAATCCCAAGCATATATTAATAAGGCACAAGATATATCAAGCATATAAAGATATAAGCAAAGTAAGCATGTAAGATATAAACACAAGTGAGAGATAAAGAGAGAGCAATCGCAAACATGGGAGATTTGTTTCGAGGTTCGAGCACCCTTTCTCTACGTCCCCGTCTTTAACACTATGAAGGATTTTCACTAAAAAAGATCCCATCGGATCACTCGGTGCCGCAACACCTACAAAGAAATCACACTAGAACTCCTTGGACTCACTAGTCCCTCTCTTGTTCCCGCAAGAACAACACACGCAAGCGTACTAGCTTGCCGAGACCGCACCTCTACACCGAGCTCCCACAAGAACTCGAAACAACACGAACCCGCAGTTCGCCTCCTCAAAAACAATATGAAATACTTTGGTGATCTCAACACTTTGATTACCTAAAAACATTCTCATAACAACTCTCCTATAGGATAGATATGGCAATGGAAAGCTCAAATATGTGTGAGAAAAACTTGGATAGATTTGTGGTGAAAAACTCAAGAAATCTCTTTTTGAAAATCACTCTTGAAAACTCTCCTTTTGATATGCAAGTATTAGCTCTAAAATAAGTGGAGATAAATACTTAGAAAGGTAGGAAAAACTAGCTTGAAAATCCACTTCAAATCTTATTCAAAACAGTCCAAGAGAACCCCAATTTATAGGCTCCCAAAATATGGCCGTTGGAGGCCAAATCAGCAGCTGACGCTGCTGTTAGTCGAACGGCCAGTCGACTGGCCAACGATCAAATTTCTGACCATTGCAGCCTATCGGTCGACCGATCTATGGCTTTGACCTATCGGTCGATCGCCCGATCGACCGGCGCCAGATCCAGAGAGCAAAGCTCTCTGGACGGTCAATCGGCCCACTAGCCAAATGGTCGTGCACATTTCGTGCACATCGGTCGACCGGTCCGGTCGACCGACAGAAGGCCAGGGCAGACATATTTAGGGATTAAAACTTGGTTTTTATATCTTTAATAAAATCCCATAAATTCTCATAAATTCTACAAAAATAGGTTCATTAACATACTTTGATATACAAACATGTTTGATTAAAAATCAAAACTTATTTCAAATAATTTGAACTATTTTTGTGATATAGAAATTTCGGCTTTAAACAAAAACTATATTTTTCAAAAACAATCTCTAAATTGAAAAACGATTTTTTCAAAACTTTTCCAAATACAAAAACAAGATATTTTAAATACTTTTGAAGCTTAGTGCGTATGGATATGATCCAATACACATATATGATGAAATATCGATTTTTTGACAATAAGCTCTAAAATAAGTTTTGATAAATCCAAAACGATTTTTTCTAAACTCAAAACTCTCTTATGAAAATACATATAAATTTTGTGTGTGTGTGTATGAACTTGAGCATTCCACAACTAATCTATCATTTACATTTTATCTAAAATCAAATCTTAACACTTACAAAACATGACTCAAGTCTTCTGATATTCTTCTTCTCCTTCTTGACTTGGTCCAAACCTTGATTCATGAGCTAGACTCCTCTTGAGTACTTGATGCGATCTTGATGCGCGAGCTCTTGAATCAACATGTGCTAGCCTCAAAACTTGACTTCGAATCCTTTATTGAAGCTAAACAATACTAAGATCTTGATCAAATATCTAAGACTAAATAAATACAAGATCATTAGTACTATAACTACATGAGTTAATCATCATCAAAACTAGAGTGAAGGGCATTTGGGCTAACATATACCACTAGGAGTTACGATTCTAAATCGTTTATGTCTAAATCTTCCTCATCTTCACATCTCATAAGTCTAGTACCCATCCCTTTTCATATAAGATAGACTTCAAGAGCAAAAGTAGTGGCTGAAACAATCAGAGCAAAGCACCTGAATAAGATTTCTCCAAAATCAGCACCACTACCAAATGCTACAAGTATCAAGGATATCCACACATTGCTGCTAATTGTCCTAGCCTCATTAGGATTGCCATAATTGGTTGAACTTCCACTAAAAATCTTGAATTTTAATCTAAAGAGATTTCCATCAATCGAATGAAGTAGTCGACGATTCCAATTTTAATCAAGAAGAGGACAATAACGAATTCAACTATATTCGACACACACCTTCAACTTATCTATCAGTCGTTAGGTGTGCATTCTCACAACCTACAAAAAAGGATAATTGGAGAAGAACTGACATTTTTCACATACTCACCAAGACTAGAAATAAGAATTATAAAGTGATTGTGCATAGTTGAAGCTACATCAATGCAGTATCGTCTAAGATAATCGAAAAGGTTGGACTAAAGGCTGAACCCCATCCCAATCCGTATAAAGTGTCATGGATCAACTACACGTCCTAGATGTGAAGCAACAATGTCTTATTCTAATTGAATTTGATTTCTATAAGGACAAAATATGGTGTGATGTGGTTACAATGGATGCAGATCAAATAATCCTTAGACGACCATAGCTCTTTGACAAAGATGTTACCATCCACGGTCAATCGATCATGCGTCGATTTGAAATGAGGGTAAAAAGATCAAGTTACAACCCCTCCGACTCAAAGCAGGAAAGTCTGATCAGAAACCTACCGTGCAAAGAAGATGAAACGATTTAATTTAATTAGTGTAAAGGACCTTGATCTAGAGTTGAAGAACAGTGTCTCATTCATGATCCTTGCTACTAGAGAAGTGATTGAAAAAAGGATAACATTATCTACCAGAAATCACCCCTGTGATCAAGAAGTTTAATGATCTCTTCCCTGAAGAGCTACCAAATAAACTGCCATCGATACATGATATCCAACACGCTATAGATCTAGTTCACAAATCAAGCCTTTAAAACTTGCCGCGTTACTGAATGAACCCGACAGAGCATGCTGAGCTCAAACAACAAGTCAATGAATTGGTAAATTAGGGCTGTATTAGAGAAAGCATGTGTCCTTGTGCGGTCCTTACCTTGTTGATGCCAAAGCAAGATGGATCTTGGTGCATCTGCATTGATAATCAACAAGATAATAATCAAGTATCGTTTCCCTATCTCGAGATTAGATGACATGCTGGATATGATATCTGGTGCTACAATCTTGTCAAAGATTAGTCTAAAAAGTCATCATCACCAAATCCACATTCATCTTGGTGCTGAATGAAAAACTTCTATCAAGATGAAAGATGGACTATATGAATGGACAGTCATGCCTTTCGGGTTAACCAATACTCTAAGTACCTTTATGCGAGTGGTGACTCAAGTACTATGAACTTTTTTGGAAAAATTTCTAGTACTCTACTTTGACGATGCCCTCATTTACAGTCAATCTTGTGAGCAACATTTGAACCATTTGGTTAAGTTTGTACTGTGTTGAAAAAAGAAGAGCTATACACTAATATGAAGAAATACGCTTTTCTCACCACATAAATTCACTTTCTAGGATTTGTAGTTGTTGGACACCTAGAGGGGGAGGGGTGAATAGGTGACTAGCTAATCAAAAGCCAAACAAATGTGAAATTAAAACTAATTATGCAAACTAAAACTATTATGCTAACACACAAAGTATAACCAAAGAGTGAAGCTGAATTCCCGGTGAAGGGCTCTAGACTTTCTCCTCAAGATTCCTCTACATTAAGAGTTGAGATACAATGATAGCTCTCCTGATTAAATACAAGTGTGAGCACACAAACAAACCCAAGCATGTTTATCAATTAAGCACAAACAATATCAAGCATCTAATGGTATGAACAATATGAGCATGCAAGATATATAAACACAAGTGAGAGAAAGATAATTAACCACAAACACGGGAGATTTATTTCGAGGTTCGAGCCACTTACTCTACGTCCCCGTGGTCGGGGAAAAACCGCGCACGAAAAGTCTATGTTTTAAAATCAAGAGTTAAACTGTGTGTGCTTTGGTTTCCTCAATACTTCTGTTATAGCATAGAGGCTAAAACGAGTCGAATCCACAGGGACGGGAGGCGATAGAAGCTTATACGGTATGTTCACGTGTATGTTAAAAGTTCTTCAATATTTGAAAGAATGAAAGAAAATAAAATAAAAAATAAAAAAAAAAGTACGGTGAAACATAAAGGAGTGGGAAACATAGAAAAGAATATATTTGTGATTCTTGATAGTATTTCTAAAACAAAATAAAAGAGAAAGAAAACCCATGACTACTAACCACTAATGACTCCACTAACCATGCTAACCTCTTAGTGATAGTTGCCTCACATGTATTCTTGGCCATCACTAGTCCTTATTTCAAGAACGTTTCAAAGCATGACCCATATGATAACTTTCACATCCAAACTTAACAAAACAAGTGCAAGCTACACTTAAACCATCAAAACTAAACAAGAATAAGCATGGAATAAAGTAATGTTAGCTTGTTAGAGAGTTAGGATGTTAGAGTGTTAGAATCCATCATCATGAGCCATCAATGGCTCTTGCAAGAGCAAGGCCAAGTAGAGGCTATTAGATTCATGTGGGTTATCAAGTAATAAGTTAGCAAGTTAGTGGTTAGTAGTTAGTTGCTATGAGAGAAAATTAGCTAAACATGTAAAAGGAGTTAGAGAGAAGAAAACAAAGAGAGGTAAAGAGAGAACCTTTCATAGCTTGTCACCTTCTATTACAAGCACTCTTTCTTTCTAACCATGTATCACTCTCTCTCCTATTACAAGATCTAAAAGAAATAAAAAATACAAAGAGGAAGAAGAAGAACTAATCTAAACTAACCTAAACTACAACATGAAAAAAAACTACACTACTCTCTTTGTATATCTCCCTGAAGAAGAACCCCAGGGGTATTTATAGGCAAACTAGGCACCAGGGGTCAGTACGGAGCCGCGCCTCAAATCCTAGGGCGCGGCTCCATACCAAAGCCACAAAAACGCGGCTATGGCCATGTTTCCGTGGCCATAGTACGGCGGCGTGCAAGGCTCCGCCTGCCGCGTGCTATCCTGTCGCCCCCTGTCGGTTGTACTTGCTGGTTTCCAGATTTTGGCCCCTGGTTTTGACGAAACCACTCTACAAAGTCAATGGCTATCTTAGTAGGCTTTTAATGACCAATTAAATAGTGATTTTGGGTCTTATTCTTCATTTCATGCCATGGACCTAGAAACATGCATGAGAGGTATTATTAGCAGAATTTAATATTAAATAAATGTGAAGATGTGGTATGAAATATGTAGTTTTAGAGACTAATCACCCTACCTTCACCGTAATGAAGGATTTCCACTAAAATTGACCCCACAAGATCACTCGGTACCGCAACACCTACAGCGAGCTCCCTCAAGAACTCTTGGACCCGCAAGTCCCTCACTTGTTCCCACCAAGAACAACACACACGAACCCGCAAGCTCGCTGAGACCGCAACCACTACAATGAGCTCCCTCAAGAACTCTACACAATGTGGACCCGTAAGCTCGCCGAGGCCGCAAACTCTACAACTCCTCAAAGTACAAAATTGATCACTTGGTGATCTCTTCACCTGATCACCAAAACACACTCTTATAACATGAATCCTAGAGGATGAATATAGTAATAGATAGCTCAAGCTTATGTGAGAAAAAATAGATAGATATTGTGGTGGAAAACTCAAGGAAATGTTTTTGAAAACACAAGAGAATCACTCTTGAAAAATACTCTTTTGATTTGAAAATGCAGCTCTAAAAATTTGTTGAAAAACTTTTCTGGAGGATAGGAAAATAGCTCTAGAAAACACTTCTCAAAATCTTAACAAAAATGGGCCCAAAAGTCCCATTTTGTAGAGGCTGTCAAGAATTAGCCGTTGGGGTCAGGAATGACCTGTAAGTTGACTGGCCGGTCGATCCACTAACGGTCTTATTTATGACCATTGGGGTTGCCGGTCGACCGCCCTTAGGCCACTAGAGGAAGCCACTCTGTCGGTCGACCGTTCGGTTGACCAGCACCCAACCGAGAGTTGGGTGAAGCCAGACCTAGCTATTGTCAACCGGTCGGTCAACCAAGCAAAGGGTATTAGGAGTGTTCATGTTTCTGTGTATGTCAGTCGACCACTCGATAGCCTACAGCAGCCCAAACCCAAAATGTTAAGGGTTAAATTCTAACTTTGAAAACTCATAAAAATTCTATTTAAATCCCATAAATTCTACAAAAATAGGTTTATTGAAATACTTTAAAGTACAAATATGTGTGATCAAAAATCAACACATATTACAAACAATTTGAACTATTATTGAGAAATAAAATTTAAAGCTTAAAACAAAAATGGTATTTTTTTCAAAAACAAACTTCAAAATGAAAGACCGATATTTCCCAAAACTTGTACAAATACAAAAATAAGATATTTAAACACTTTTGAAGCATAGTGTGTATGGAAATGATTCAAAATACATAGTAGATGAAATATATTTGTTTTTGATAATAAGCTCAAAATAAGTTTTGATAAATATAAAACTTTAAAATCATGACATAAACGCATCAAAATAAGTTTCTAGACAACATAAAGCAACAATGTATATGGATGAAATCCAATACATATATAAACTATGTAAACTTCTTTGATGAACTCTATTCATGAAATCGAAGAATGAATACTTGGAAATAAAAACCAAAACTTTACTTTTCAAGAACTAAAACTATTTAACATGAAAATATTATATAAATTTTGTGTGTGGTAAATGAGCTTGAGCAATCCACAACTAACCTATCCTTTACACTTTATCTAAAATAAAAATTTTAAACTTACAAATTAGGACTCAAGTCTTCTCTTGAAAGTCTTCTTCTTTATCTTGACTTGATCCAAATTTGATCCATGAGCTGGACTCATTTTTGAGTACTTGATGCGATTTTAAAGCGTGAGCTCTTGAATCAACATGTGCAAGTTTTAGAACTTGACTATGAATCTTTTGTTAAAGCTAAACACCGACTAAGATCTTGATAAATATTTAAAACTTAATAAACACAAGATCATTAGTACAATAACTACATGAGTTAATCATCATCAAAACTAAAGTGATAGGCCTTTGGGTCAACAATCTCTCTTTTTTTTATGATGATAAAACTCATGGAGTTATATATGCTTGGATTAGAGATAAGCTTCCTAGGAGCCCCCCCTTAACTCATGCATAGCAAGAAATACATAAAGATATTCAATAAAGTATATAAACAAAATATTAAACAAACAAAACATATAACATATATGCATAAATAAAAATATTAAACATGCATATATAAACTCTCTCAATTCTTCTCCCTCTTTTTGTGAATTCATCAACAAATGGGTGAAGAAAAACAAACAAGATAAATGTATATGCGATGTAAATTTATGAAGGGGAGAGACGTTAAGTTAACTCCCCCTGCATACATGCATTACATGGATAGGGGATGACTAAACCCTAACCCATATAAGCATAATATACAATGTATAGACGGAGATGTTAAGCTCCCTTACACACATGTACCACATAAAGAAAAGAGGTCAAGCTCTTCTTTATATAAAATACACTTAACATGAATCTATATGTAAAGGAGATATTAAGCTCTCCTTACATATAAGCAATACATTTCAAAGCAAATTTTGAAAACCGATTAAAATAAATTTTGATACCAATTAAAATAATTAAAATAGAACAACAAATTTTGATGCACTTGTAATCAACAAAAACAAATTTTGTTAAACCAATAAACATAAATATTAAGATACCAATTAAAGATTTTGATAACAATTGAAATTAACAAACAAATTTTGATAAACCAATAAGCATAATTATGAAATCATTTGAGTCAAAAAAATTTTCCTTTCTTTTTCAAATGATGCATAAGCATGTAAAAGAATCAATTAATATTTTGAACTAAATTAAGCTTAGCATAAAGCAATTTATGCTATAAAGAATATATATGAACATTTTTAATATAGCAGAAGAAATTATAATTATGTGTGTATCATCAATTTAAATATCAATTCAAATAGGATGCAAACAAATATTAAAAAATTGTATGAGTATAAAAAAATCAATTTTCATGATAATCTTGTATATAACTCATAACTACCACTCTATCATGCACATGTTTTAAAAGGATATTCATTTAAAGAGCATACAAGGCATGGTTATCCAACCAACCGCCCTTATAGGGTAGAAGTTTTCAAAAATAATTATTTTAAAAATAGCTTAACATATATTAAAACTCTACCAATTGAAGAAAAAATAACTCGTTTAAAATAGTTTTGAAAAACTAGTTAAAGATCATTCAACTATGAAATAAATTATATATCTCAGAAACATATATATTGCATAAAAATTATTACTCAAGATCTATATAGCATAAAAATATGTGCTCATGAAATTAAAGTCATGAGTAAACATAAAAGTGAGTGTTCAATAATCATGTGAATGACATATTAATGAAAATAAAGCAATAAGGCTCAAAAACCAAAACAAACATGAAATTCTTTTTTCAAAAACATGATATATCATATAATCATGCAAGAATCATCAAAATTAGGACATACAATGTACAATCAAATATAGAATTGAGTATATAAATGAAATGAAGCATGTATAGCATGTAACTCAAAAATTGTGCATGTATAACATAAGTTTTAACAAGATTTGCATATATATGATATAAACTTATAAATCAAGATATGCTTTGACTAAAGCATATAAAAGAATGAATCAAAAAATAAGCATGCAAATTTAATTTAAAAACATGAATACTATTTTCAAAAATACATGCATAGCTAGGCAACCAATCAACTCAACTATAAGCACAAAATAACATATGATAGAGTCTAGGTTATTTACACTAGTAAATAAGCATTAAAATATTTTAAAATGTAGAGTATGAACTGGTTACCAAAACCTATGTAGCCAATCTATTTCTCCAAAAATGAGATGGTCCTCCCATCATGCTTCCTTGATAGTGATGCATCAAATTAGTTTGTCCTTCAACCTCCAAATGCATCCACCACCAAGGCACCAATTCTCTCATATTTTGTAAGAGCTCATACCTTTATCAAAAATAAAAAGTGAGAATTTTGGTACCCATATCTGTTGGCCCAGAGGCCCATCACTCTAGTTTTGATGATGATTAACTCATGTAGTTATAGTTTACTAATAATCTTGTGTTTACATAATTTCAGTTATTGACCAAGATATTAGTTGATGTTTGGCTTCAATAAAGAAGTTTTGGAGCTTACACGTATAGATTCAAGAGCTCGTGCGTCAAGATCGCATCTAGCACTCGGTTGGAGTCAAGCTCGCTGGATCATGTTTGGATCACGTCAGCTTGGAGACAAGAAGACTTCGGTTTGTATTTAGTATGTTTAGATCTTGTGTAAAGATAATATAGTATTAATATGCTCAAGTTCACACACACAAGTTTAAATGTTTGGTTTTTAGTTTAACCGGTTTTGGATTTCATATCAAAAACATAGATATATCTTATATGTATATTGGATTCATCCATATACAATATACTTTAAATTTGTTTCAATATCATGTTTTTGTATTTAGACAAGTTTTTGAAAAATCGGATTTCCATTTCAAGTTTGGTTTTTGGAAAATACTGATTTCTGTGTTTAAGCCTAATTTTCATATCACAAAAGTGGTTCAAATAGTTTGTAATATGTGTTAATTTCTGGTCACACATGTTTAGTATTCAAAGATCTTACAAGAACTTATTTTTGTGAAATTTATGTACATTTTATGGGATTTTTTAGAAGTTAAAAAGACCAAGTTTTAATCCATATAATTTGTTTGACCAAGCTTTCTGCCGGTCGACCGAACGGTCGACCGAGTCAAAAGTCGATCGACCGGTCAATCAACCGACGTGTGCAAACGTGCACAACCAGTTTTGGCCTGAGGGCCGGTCGACCGGGCGGTCGACCATCCAGAGAGCAAAGCTCTCTGGATCTGGCCTCAGTCGACCGGGCGGTCGACCGGCCAGAGAGCTCTGCTATCTGAATTCAGCCTTGGTCGACCGGGCAGTCGACCGGTGACACAACGGTCAGAAATTCGATCGTTGGCCGTCGACCAGGCGGTTGACCGACAGCAGGATCAGCTGCTGATTTGGCCTGTAACGGCTAGATTTTGAGACGGTTTATAAATAGCCCCTTCTTGGACTATTTTCAGCAAGAATTTTAAGAGCAAACATTTCCATCTTTCTCATTGGTTTAGCAAGAAGTTTTCAAGAGTTTTTGGGCTAAAAGATTTTATCTTTATTTGTTTTAAAGGGTTGGAAAAATAAAAGAAAACGAGAGTCTTTGGGAATTGGTTTTGATCTTCATTTATATTTCTATCTAGAGTTTTTCCTAAGAGTTTTTCTTTGTGATTTGTTTTTCAAACTCTTTGTTTTCTCACACTTAAGCTATCAACTCTATCCTATCTATAGGATCTTACTTTTTGTCAGAAAGAATTGGTTTGTGGTTTATTGAGACCACCAAGTATTGTAATCTCTTTGCTTTGAGTTTGTTGGTATCCCTCTTGTGTAGAGGTGATGGTTGGTGTTTTGGCTTTGTACCAATCCCTCTAAGTTTAAAGGTGAATGTTGCTGTTTTGGCTTTGTGCCTATCCCTCAAAGTGTAAAGGTGATTGTTGTTGTTTGGCTTAGTGCCTTATCCCTCTCGTGAGAGGTGATTGTTGTTGTACCTTGCCTCTTGTATAGTGGTTGTTTGTTGGAGAGAGGAGTTGTGTACTCCTAAGTTGTATTTGCCAAATTCTCGATGGAGGTTCCCTGTGTGGGAAGTCCTGCATAGTCGTATTGTGAAAATCCTTCTGTGTGAAGGCGAGGACGTAGAGCAGTAGCTCGAACCTAAAACATATCTCAGTGTTTGCGATTGATCCACTATCTCTAAACTCTCTCTTTTATATCTTGCATTGCATCATATTGTTCATATCATATATGCTTGGTATTAATATTTGCCTCCTAGTGTTGAACTAAGAGATCTTCACATAGCACCTCAACTCTTATTTAGAAGAATTTAGAGGAGATAGTCCAGAGCCCGTCACCGAAAATTCGGCTACACTATTTGGTTACACTTAGTGTGTTGCAATTAGTTTTTAATTCCGCATCATTTGTCATTAGATTAGCCATACACCTATTCACCCCCCTCTAGGTGTATTTTCAATTGGTATCAGAGCTTACGCTTCTGATATTAGGTTTAACCACCTAGGAGTGAGATCTTGGTCAGCTAATCTAGTATTTGCATTTGCACACATACTTATAGATTTCATGACCCCTCCTATGTTTCATGTTTCTAACATCAATATATAGAAGCTCAGAATGAATGCCTATTTAAAAACCCTAGGAATGCATGTTTACCTTACTACTACTAAGAAATCCTATCTTGGTAATAACAAGCATATAGAGGCCAATGTACAAGCCCTAGAGGCACTTAGACGTACTCTTAGCAAAGAATATTCATCTATGATTTCTCATTGTGATTCTGCCTTTGCAGTGTGGAATACTTTGATATCTCCCAAGCTTCAAACGCTAAAATATGTGGAGGAGGAATCTAGTGGAGATGAGTCCAACCAAGCTTGCTACATGGTCCAAGGGAATGACTCCCTTGATGTAAAATCGGATACTCAAATAGATGATAGTGCTAGTTTTTCAGGTGATGATTATATGGATGCTAATGCTTTGAATAAAAAACTATCTTTAGTGTATGAAAACTCGCTTGAAAAATACCAAGTTTTGAAAAAGAAAAGTATTAAATTAAATAAAGAAAATAAGGATTTGTGTTCAAAACTTGACTTGATTTTACAAGAGAGGGATGATATTTTTCAAATGAAAAGGACTCATTGAAATCCCAACTTCATCTTGCTCTAAATGAAAACAAACTTTTGAAAATTAAAAATGATCATGACATTGTTTTGAAGAAAAATGAGACTTTGACTTCAAAACTTGAAATTGCTTTAAAAGAGAACCAATCTTTGAAAAATAAAATTGCTTCAATTTCAAAAGAACTAGATTTGGTTTCAAAAAAACTCTTCTTTGAAAAATAATTTTGATACTCATGTTTGTCATGTTCCTATTGCTTCTTCTTCTATTAAAAAACATGTTGCATTCTCCACTTCTTCTTCAAGTATTAATAATGATATATGTATGTTGAAAAAAAGTGTAGATTGTTTGGGCTCCACTTTGAGCCAATGTGCTATGGAGCACAAGAAATTGGAATCCATGTTTCGGAAAAAACATGCACCACATGTTCATGCACACCACGGCATACATATGCTTCTCATGCTCACACACATGACACTATGTATGCTCATGTGTACACTTGTACACATTGTGGACGAAAGGGCCATCTTGCAAAATTTTGTTATGATAGACTAAGTACTTCAAATTTTTCAAATAAATTTATTTGGGTTAGGAAAGGTGCTAACCCCCATGGACTCAATAGAGTATGAGTACCAAAAGCCACTCCTATTTTTGATGTAGGTGTGGGCTCTCACTTGACATGAGAGTGTTGGTGCCTTGATGGTGGATGCGTTCCGAGCTAAATGGTGACACTTTTGGATACATCACTTTCAAGGAAAGTTTGGTAGGAGGACTACCATGGTTTGGAGATCTAAAGATTAGCCCTAATAGTTTTGGTAACTATCTCTAACTCCTTATTAGTTTATATGCTTTCATATTATTGATTTTTAGCATGTATTGGTTTTCATATTTTTCATGATTATTATATTAAATGCCATGATAATTTGACTTGTAATATACATATGTAGTATTTGAGATTCACCCATGTTTATATAGACCATTACTTTTATGTTCTCACTATTGTTTAGCTACTATGAATATGCTAGTTCTAAGACATGTGCATTTACATAATGATCATATTGATTTTTTTTTATGATTTTGTACTTTATGGTTTTGATTACATGTTTAGATGTAGTTTTCATTAAAACTTGTGTATATACTTGTACAACTAGTGAACCACAAATTGATTATTATATGTTTGTGCTATGTTGCTCATTTGTACTCATTAGATGTACTAGTATAACCTAGTTTTGATGATTCTTGCATTTCAACTTGTATTCCCTATTTTGTACATGTTTTTCATAAAATGGTGTTTAGATTCATGTATATGTTAAATTTGTTTAAAACTTTAGATGTATATGTATACCCTTGAGTCACTTACTTTTCATACAAATTTTTATTATGGATTTATTTGGATTTGGGATATGTATGTATACTTCTAGTTTAGACAAAACATACATATATCTTGAAGTTTGTATTATTCTGATGAAAAATAAATTTTCATGTCTTTCATATTTTATTCCTTACTTGAAGGACTTCGTACTAGTTTACAAGATTATTATAAACTAGTTGCGTTATTCTTCATTTTGGTAGAGTTTTCAAATATGTTAAAACTATTTTCAAATCCTATTTTTAAAAACCCCTACCAACACTAAAGGGTGGATGGATGGGCAATCATGCCTTGTATGCTCTTATTGAAAATCTATTTAAATGTGCATGAATAGAGTGGTAGGTATAAGTTATACATTTGATTCTCATTATATTTTCAATTGGTATGATAATTGATATATTTATCTTTGTATACTCATATTTCTGTTTTCTATATATGTATGCTTCAAAATTCAAATAGTATCAATTTCGATTGGTATAATCATTTTCAACATATATATGATATAATTGTGCTTACAATATCTTTACATCTTAAAGCACAAATAATATTTATGCTAAGCTTGATTTACTCCTTAATGTCAATATTTTTCAATTGGTATCTTATGCAAGCTTATGCATTATTTTTATTAGTATTTTATAAAGGGAGAGAAAAATTCATATTTTATCTTTCAATCGGTTTTATTTTCAATTGGTATATTACTCCCATTCTTTATGATGAAAATACTTTATTTTGGTATATGCTAACATTTTCAATATTGGTATCAATAATTCTAAATTGGTATTATTCTCAATTTGGTATCCTTATTGCAAAATGAGTTGTGTTTACCTAAAAATTTGGTTTTTATTTTCAATTAGTATCAAAATTTACAATATAAATTCAATTAGTATCAAAAACGTACAATGTTTCTTTTTCTCTTGGTATCAAAAATTTACAACATGTTTTCAATTGGTATCATAAATTGTTTTAAAGAGGTTTCATAACGTTTTGATATATATTGCTTATATACAAAGGAAGCTTAATATCTTCTCTATATATAGATTCATGTTGAGTGTATCTCATATTGAGGAGCTTGACTTCTCTTCTTTATGTAATACACGTGTGTAGGGGGAGCTTAACATCTCCACTTATACATTATATATTATACTTTTGTGGTTAGGGTCTAGTCATCTCTTTTCATGTAATGCATGTATGTAGGGGAAGTTAGCTTTACATCTCTCCTCTTCATGAATGTATATCGCATATGTATCCTTATTGTTTGATTTGTTTTCGCCCCCTTGTTGATGAATTGACAAAAAGGGGGAGAAGTATTTGGTGAATTTATATATGCATGTTTATTTCCTTGCTTATGCAAAAAGAGAAAAGAATTTTGTGAGTTTATGCATGTTTATTTTCATTTATGCATATATGTGTTGTTTGGTTTATGCATATCATTGAATATCTTTGTTGTTTATTGCTATGCATGAGTTAAAGGGGAGCTTCTATGAAGCTTAACTTTAATCCATGTATATATAACTCCATGAGTTTTGTCATCATCAAAAAGGGAGAGATTGTTGGCCCTGAGGCCCATCACTCTAGTTTTGATGATGATTATCTCATGTAGTTATAGTTTACTAATAATCTTATATTTACATAGTTTCAGTTATTGACCAAGATATTAGTAGGTGTTTAGCTTCAACAAAGGAGTTGTAATACCCATATCTTGCAATACATGACTTAATAGCCAAAAAAAATAATACTTTAATATGTATGTGTATTCTATTTTAATAAATTTGTCATTTTTAAAGTTTAAATATTATTTTAATTATTACTAATTAATTCTTGATCATCATCATCATGATTATTGTTTTTATTATCTCATTTTATATTATTCTGATTTTTCTTTATTTCAAGCCCAAGCTCATCATATCATTTTCCTCCTTTTTCTTTATTTTCCTAACTAAGCCCAAGCCTAAGAGCAGGCCCAAATCCAAAACCCTTCTCAGAAAAAAAAAGAAGAGAGGAATTTCTCCCAGTTTGCATGTACCAGGGATCGAACTCCCAACCTCATACCCTAAAACCCTGGTTGTAATCACCTTGCTACTTTTGGATTTGTTTAAACAAGGAATCAAATAGTTTTACCTAAGATTATCCTGATAACATCTTCCCAACTTCAGAGACATCCTCACCCGCACCCTCTCTCTCTTTTTACCCATTACTCATCAGCTATTAAACCAAAACCATTCTAATCCTATCATAATCTAAATCCTAGCAACAAGATCAAATCCTAATCTCAACAACTCATAATCTAAATCTTAACTAATCCTATCTACTAAATCCCAACTAATCCTATATCTTATCAAATTCTAGCTAACTTAATCCTAATCCTAACCACCTCCTATATGATCTATCCTAATCTCTATTACCCAAATCCCTTAACCCCATCTAATTCTTCCCAATAACTGCCGCACCAAACCAAGCTCACCTACCTGCGCCATCACAATCCCCTCCGCGCAACAGAACCCAGGTTGTGTGTATTTCCCCTCTCCTTTGGTCTCGGCAACATCTCCCCACGCACACGTCCGGATCCCCGCCCCCATGACACCATCTCGGCAAACCCCAGCACCTCTCCTCCCTCCGGTGAGTTTCGTGAGTCCCCGGCAACCCGATCTTTTCTGGGGCATTTCGATGAGACATAGGACCCCTTCGTACCTTCCGCCATCATCTCTAGCGAACCTCGGAAATCGCACAAGCCATGGTCGTGCCTTCCTCTAATATCCTTCACCCTGCATGGTAAATTCTCACCCTTTCCCCCTCTTTATATATACATACATACTTATATATATATATATATGTATATATATATATATATATATATACTTATATATATATATGTGTGTGTGTGTGTGTGTGTGTGTGTGTGTGTGTGTGTGTATATATATATATATATATATATATATATATAAATTGATGTAGGTATAATTGATGTGTTAATATTATGTGGTGAATGTGTATTATGTGTCTTGGGTGTGTTTTGTGTTGGTGAGTGTTGTGCAGGTGTGTGAACTACATGTGTGCGTGAGTGTACACACGTGAGTGTATTTGGTGCATTTATGTATGTGTGCATGATGTGTATAGATAGATGTGTGCGTATATGCATGATTGAGGCTAAACCTGCACACAAAATACGAGATTATAGAACTTAAGAAAGGAGATGTGCAAGTGCTCAATTCTTCCGCTATAGCAAGTGGCTATGCGGGTCGTGATCCACAAGGAGGGTTTACGATGGAAGCTTTACGGTTCTTTATTGAAATCGTTATGAAAATAAGCGAAAGTTCTTCTCTATTTTAAAGTTATAAAAATGAAAAAGAAAGTTATAGTTAAAGTTAGAAGAATATGAAAGATGAAGAAGGTGGAAAAATCAGAAAACTATAAAAGCGACTATGTACAATGAAGTGGAGAGAAGAATGAAAACGATTTGGAAGAAGTGGTTGGTGATCTAAACTAAGAAAGAAAAGAAAAGAAGTAAAGAAAAGTGAAGAGATACTTACCTAGGTTGATTGATGACTTACTTGGAAACCTTTTTGCAAGTTCTACCTTTTTGCTTCGGAGGCGTTCAACGCATAAATCATAAACTCGAGCTCATTCCCCGTGCACATTATATCGTCAAGCATAAGAAGAACGAAGTGATGCAGATCTTGGAAGAGGAGAACGTCTTCATGAACTATCGCTGGCTCTCACGTAGCTTAGTTATACTTGCTTTGGAATTCACTTGTACACTCAACAAATACAACCAAGGTAAAGTAGAAGAGGAAGAGGAAAGCAAAACAAATATAAAGTAAAGCAGAATAGAAAACAAACAAAGCATTTACCTTTATTACTTGCTGAGACAATGAAAGAAAGGAGTAGGGTACATCGTCGGTGTCACTCTCAACATCAGCCCCTCTCTCTTACTTACATGAATCTTCTTCTACCCAAAGTTACATACAAGTTACATAAAAGTAAAAACTAAACTACAAAATGGAAAAACTAGTCTAAAATCCTAACTCTCCATTGGCTTCCAATTTCAGCACAACAATTGCCCTTTTATAGGCCAAAAACCCAACCACCATGATCCCGGGGAGGTCGGGGGAGCAAACGCTCCCCCTAACTCCCCAACAAAGTCGCGAAAACGCGGCCCAAGCCGCGTTTCCGCGGCCAGGGTGTGGCCAGGTGGCCACACCCTGTTGGTGGGTCTCCCCGGTTTCTCCCTCTGACTTTATCTGGAGTTAGTTTTGCAGTTTGGCTCCGAGATTTTGAAGAAATGGCCTTGGATTCTTGTCTTTAACCGATCGATCCTGAGAGGATTCTTCTCAACCGGTTTCAACCTCTTGATTTTGCCCTGATTTTGTTTGTCCGAATTAATTCTGATTTAATTCAGAATTCTGGTGGGCTTTTGGGCTCATTTCTCTTCATCTCCTTAAAGATTGGGCCTGCAAATAAATTAAACAAATAATTAGGATAATGCAGGCTTTTATTCTAAAATATGAAAATGTGACATTAAATATGCAACATTAGCAACCAATCACACCCCCATACCTATCTTTTGCTCGTCCTCGAGCAAAACAACTAAATTATACTAAGGATTATTAGACCACTTTCGCAGGTCGCGCGATTGCACTGAGCATGTGCAACAAGCCGTTAAACCTGTAGGTTCCCCCTAGAGGACGAGTTTTGTCTCGTGAGGGTTTTCAGCGGATTACACCCACAAAATCCATAAAGAAAGGGAAATAAAGAGTTAGTATTTTCGAAAAGCATTTTGAAAGAGAAAAATATTTGAAATATGATTGTAAGATCTAAACAATCTATAAGTTATAGGAAAACCGAATTTTTCATTCCTAAAATTAGTCTCTATTAAAAAATTTGTTATCAATCAAAGTAAGGAGTCAAATTGTGCTTCTCATCTAGTCTATTGCTTTACCCTAAGTCATATGCACCTTGTGAATGTGAAAATTTAACTAAGGGTTCATTAACTCTAACTCTTATGCCTTATTTATTTTTATATATATACTTTTTTTTGTGGTATTATTCCTTAGTTTTATTAGGCTTTCTAATCTGCCCATGTAACGAGCCTTTAATCGATGACTCCCAAACCAGACGGTCTTAGGGCACCAGGTGAGAAGACACCCCTAGAACTTAAGGACTCGAGCAAATAAGGCCACAAAACTAAGGATTTTATTATATGAATCCCTTTTAGGCGTGAATACTTATGCTTTATTAGGCACAAATACCCAGCTTAATCAGAGGATCTAATCATCTTTCGCATAAATACTAAGGCTTGCTTAGGCCAAAGCACCTAGCTAATCAATAATTAGATTTATTCATTTTTTTTATATTTTTTTCTCAAACTTATCTAATCATCTTTGGCATAAATACTAAGGCTTGCTTAGGCCAAAGCACCTAGCTAATCAATAATGAGATTTGTTTATTTTTTTATATATATATTTTTTATAAGGCATAAGAATCTTTATTTTTGAACCCTAAGTGTGTAAGTGTATGAAGTGTGCATATTTCATCAAGGTAAAGATCAAGACTAAATTACTTTGACAAATTTCTTCCTAACCCTAAAAATCAAACAAATAATTTTATTTTGACCAAGTATAAGAAATCCTAATTTGGATTTTCCTATTCCTTAAAATTAACTTAATTTCTTACAAAAATAAGTCAAAATATTGTTTCTATTTTTCAAAAAGTTTTAAAAGTAAAGAAAAATGTTAAATTTTTTTTTATCTTAAAGAAAAAAAAAGTTATGTTAGACCCTCCCCCACACCTATCTCATGCATTGTCCTCAATGTATGAATTAATGCATAGATGCATGAAAAAAAAGAAAGGGAAGGAAAATGTTACCTTAAGGTGGCGGTTCCGGTGGTGGTCTGATTGGTTCACGAAATGCGGCCCAATCGACTTTTCTTGGGTCTCGAAGGAACCCACCAGAAGTTTCTCTAATATAACCCACTAAAAAGATGTGTCCATTAAGGATTTTTATTAAGTATTTAACCCCATCTAAAAAGATGTGTCCATAACTAATTTCGGAGTCAAATTTGTCAACCACCTCGTCCCAGAAAGGAGTATGAAATGATAGAATGATTGACTTAGACTCAGGAAGGACAGGAACTAATACCGACTCAGGAAGGTGACTTAAATCAAGTAATGGTTCAAGAGTCGAAATAGGTTCAGAAATTGGGTCCAAGTCAAGAAGTTGAAACTCAAGTCCACATGTGTTTTCCAACAATGGAATGTGACCTAATATGGGTGATTCCAGTTCAGGGATGATGGTGATGGAATCAAATCTGACTCTAGAATATTATTCAAGTTCGGTAATAAAACAGGAGTCAATATTGATTCAGAAAGTTGAACTGGATCACAGATTTGAGAATCTAGGTCACATATCTCATTGAGTTCAATATCATAAAAATGAGAACTTGCCAATTTGTCAATAGGATCTTCAAAAGTGTATAATTGGTCAAGTTCAATATGATCCTCAAAGATGGGTGATTCAATTTCATTATGAATTGGTACAGGATCCAATGTTGTCTCCGGGAAAAGATTGAAGTCAGGTGAAGATACCGGAGTCATTATTGAATCAGGAAGAAGAATTGAATCACTAAGTTGGAGTTCAAGATCATATTCATTCTCAAGTTCTATTTCAGGAAAGGAATAACTTGCCAAACTGTCAATATCTTTTTCAAAATTTGGAGTTTGGGCACGTTCAAATGGTTGTTCTGAAATAGAATCTTGATTTCCAAAACAACATGACTCTTCGGCTCTAACAGAATGGTAAGTGACATCAGGACGGTGGGAACGTAGAGATTCGACCATCATATCTATGTCACGATTACGAGCGTTTTGAGCCTGAGTCATGGCTTCAAGCATCTTTTCATAGTTGATGAGTTCATTGTTTTGATGAAAAGATGAAGAATTGTCTTGGAAGTGGTAGTGAAATTGTGAGTCCATCAGATTTTGAGATTTGTGTTTGGACTCACGCATACTCATTTCCAGAATTGATGGTTTCCTATTTTGGACGGGTGGAACTGAGTATGACTCTTGAAAATATTGTGGACTAGGTGGAGAAGGGGGATAATTTGGTTGAAAATTTGACTCGGGGTAGGTGAATCCCCACTGACTCTGTGATGAGTTGAAATCGTTATGGAAATTATAGTCATACGATGGGGGACATGGGTTATATTGATTCGGATAAGACCAATCCGGCACACTAGGTTGGTTAAAGTCATGATATGCCGGGTTGGTGATATCCGAAAAAGAATTTGATGTGTAATATGGATTATTATTATAGTTGGAAAAATTATTATTATAAGCCATATCACACAATGGAATACACACAAAAAAGAAAGAAAAGCAAACAAATAAACAAACAAGAAAGAAAAAATTCTAACCTAAGTTAGGGTAGACCTAGACCTAGACGACTCCTAACTGGTTAGACTGTCCACGGGAGGTTTAATGTAGACTTTGACCACAAGCTAATCAGTCAGGTCAGGGCAAGATTGGTGGGAGGTTTTCTGTCAAAGACGTTCCTTAATTAAATAACAACCAATCTTCGGGCTTTCGGCCCTTAATCCCTTTCCTAGACACTGATTTGGCAAGAGTCAAGTTCCAACACCTTTCCCCCTTAGGATAATCTCCTAATTGAGTCCGAGATGTCCCTAGGGCCAACGTCTACTCATTTTAAGTTAGGCTTGGGTTAGTGAGTGCTTGGATTCTGATTTTTGGGCTAAGGAAGGGTGATTAAATCCCCACCTTATCTTGTTATTGGGTTGGTGCCCTTAAAATCAATTAGTGCAAGTGTACAAGATATGTAAGATTCACTCAAAGCGATATAAATCAACCAAGAAGTGAGTCCTATGCTAAATGCAATGCATACGTACCTTGCTCCAGCACTCTTCAATAGTAAAAATAAATGAATTGAAAAAAAAAACGCGTGCCTAAAATGCAAACGTCTAATCAATTTTTAACTTTTGCAACAAACTTTTTACTGTTGATTATTAGCAGGTTTTTGTGATGGCATATAAGAAATAAATAATTGCAGCAAACTAGAATTTGCAAAGCTAGCAGCCTGTAAAAATCTGTTAGTAGTCAGCTCTTTATTGCCGCGGATCCGCGGCTTTTGCCGTGGAAACGCGGCAATTCAGAGGGCAATGGGTCTCTGCTTTCTAGAGCAGAGGCCCAATACCACTTGTATGTCACTGCAAACTTATTTTCCTGCTTTGCTTGCCCAGTAACCTGCAACAGAGAAGAAAATTCGTTTAGTTCTAAAAAAATTTCAATAAAAATTCAGATTTCAATAAAAACCGTTTTACCCTCCCCGGCAACGGCGCCAAAATTTGATTGAGGCTAAACCTGCACACAAAATACGAGATTATAGAACTTAAGAAAGGAGATGTACAAGTGCTCAATTCTTCCGCTATAGCAAGTGGCTATGCGGGTCGTGATCCACAAGGAGGGTTTGCGATGGAAGCTTTACGGTTCTTTATTGAAATCGTTATGAAAATAAGCGAAAGTTCTTCTCTGTTTTAAAGTTATAAAAATGAAAAAGAAAGTTATAGTTAAAGTTAGAAGAATATGAAAGATGAAGAAGGTGGAAAAATTAGAAAACTATAAAAGCGACTATGTACAATGAAGTGGAGAGAAGAATGAAAACGATTTGGAAGAAGTGGTTGGTGATCTAAACTAAGAAGAAAAGAAAAGAAGTAAAGAAAAGTGAAGAGATACTTACCGAGGTTGATTGATGACTTACTTGGAAACCTTTTTGCAAGTTCTACCTTTTTGCTTCGGAGGCGTTCAACGCATAGATCATAAACTCGAGCTCGGTCCCTGTGCACATTATATCGTCAAGCATAAGAAGAACGAAGTGATGCGGATCTTGGAAGAGGAGAACGTCTTCATGAACTATCGCTGGCTCTCACGTAGCTTAGTTATACTTGCTTTGGAATTCACTTGTACACTCAACAAATACAACCAAGGTAAAGTAGAAGAGGAAGAGGAAAGCAAAACAAA
Source organism: Agave tequilana (assembly GCA_038442645.1). Classification (NCBI taxonomy): domain Eukaryota; kingdom Viridiplantae; phylum Streptophyta; class Magnoliopsida; order Asparagales; family Asparagaceae; genus Agave; species Agave tequilana. Next base: position 45,517 of record JAVJIF010025983.1, read on the forward strand.
TGTAAAGTAAAGCAGAATAGAAACAAACAAAGCATTTACCTTTATTACTTGCTGAGACAATGAAAGAAAGGAGTAGGGTACATCGTCGGTGTCACTCTCAACATCAGCCCCTCTCTCTTACTTACATGAATCTTCTTCTACCCTAAGTTACATACAAGTTACATAAAAGTAAAAACTAAACTACAAAATGGAAAAAACTAGTCTAAAATCCTAACTCTCCATTGGCTTCCAATTTCAGCACAACAATTGCCCTTTTATAGGCCAAAAACCCAACCACCATGATCCCGGGGAGGTCGGGGGAGCAAACGCTCCCCCTAACTCCCCAACAAAGCCGCGGAAACGCGGCCCAAGCCGCGTTTCCGCGGCCAGGGTGTGGCCACCTGTTGGTGGGTCTCCCCGGTTTCTCCCTCTGACTTTATCTGGAGTTGGTTTTGTAGTTTGGCTCCGAGATTTTGAAGAAATGGCCTTGGATTCTTGGCTTTAACCGATCGATCCCGAGAGGATTCTTCTCAACCGGTTTCAACCTCTTGATTTTTCCCTGATTTTGTTTGTGCGAATTAATTCTGATTTAATTCAGAATTCTGGTGGGCTTTTGGGCTCATTTCTCTTCATCTCCTTAAAGATTGGGCCTGCAAATAAATTAAACAAATAATTAGGACAATGCAGGCTTTTATTCTAAAATAAGTATGGAAATGTGACATTAAATATGCAACATTAGCAACCAATCAATGCATGTATGTATAATGTATGCTTGGGTGCATGCAAGAGTACGTGTATGTATAGTACTAGTTTATTATGTGTGTTTGGTTGCGTGCTACAGCGATGCAGACTCGTCATGCGATTCGAACTGATAACAGGAGAACCAAACCCGCTCGAGGAGATCCGGACCTATTACAGGAGATCCGGACCCAATTCGGATTCGTGCTCATTGTGGACCCAATAACATGGCGATCCAAACACTGACCCATGAGAATATTCAGAGGTTCGTGTCAGTTCTTGCAGTAAAGAACAGACGGCGATTCGGTTCCAAAATCGCGTCATTTCATGTGAGTGTTTGCTTTTGTCTTATTTTCTTAATTATCATTGTCTATATGTAATTGTGTTTCACTTTTATCATTTCATGTGCCTATTTGATGTGTTTACTAGTATGATTACCTGTACCATTTCATATGACATCAGTGATTGTACACACTATGTATTTCGTTGATATGAGGATTTATGGGCGTCATTTCATGTGTTGGTAGATCGCCGTTGTTGGCTTAGGCCTAGTATTGGTATACTGTAGATCGGACTTAACCTTGTAACTGATATAGCTGTGATAAATCCTAGAATGAATATACTGTTGATTTTGAGGTTGATGGATCATTGAAAGAGGCTAGAGATCTATACTAGGTGTAATGATTTTCAGTCATATTGTTTGGTGATACATTTTAATGAAAACCATTATAATAATACCATTTTTGGATATTTTTAGGAATTTGTTTAAAGCCTTGATCATACACCCAGGTAGGTATACTAGTCGACTAACCCAGCCCAAACATTCTATGATAGTCGACTTACTCCTACCCAGTCGACTAACTCTAGTTCTGACTGCTGTTCTTAGATTTCTTATGGATTGAGAACTTTACCCCTAGTTATGATCTTGGTTATAGTTGGATGAATATGATTTTGAGGAATAGATATTGATTGAATTAACCTAACCTGATAGATCTTAGATATATATCTGATATGTTACCGAGTTTTGGGATCTTATAACTGACCTTGATAGAAGTGAGAGTGTGTGATGACTTTAATCAGACTGGAGTATGGAGATCTGAATAGATGTGTCAGAACATTTGTTATTTCAGTTATTGAGATGTGAATATATTGATGACTTGAGGATCAGAGTTGATTGATAGGGTGAGAGAACTGATCACTGATTATTGATATATTGAGAGGGTGGTTTATTGTACTAGACTACTCGATATGGATTGATACTTGATGTTCATGATGACTATTGAAATTATGAGTTGGCAGATTCATTAGTATTATATTCAGTACAAGTATGAGATTTTGGGTAAGTTATATATATGAGATCGTATATTGACTAGAGGTGTCTAGACTGTTAATGTATTATTTCATATTTCTAAAAGTTACTGGGAAATGATTGTTTGACCATAACACCCTGTACAGTCCTATTGTTCATCGTATACACGGTTACTGTTACTGTTCACTATTACTGATATTGTTCACCGTGTATACGATTACTGACTGTTTACTGTACTGTTATCGTTACTGTCACCGCATTGTCCTAGTGTTATAAGTAACATGAGTATTGATTGTTTTTACTGAATTCAATAATAAAGTAAATGGACAACTTACACTGGATTGGGAAATTGATGGAGGAGACAGCGTCTGTATTTTAGGTGGACCTAAGATACAGCTTGCGCAGCCGACTGAGGGTTCCACTGCAGGGTTCTTGGGGGATGACTGACATCCCATCTGAACTGTTATTGTTCCACTATTTTCACAGTGAAATTACTGTTACTGTTATTGAGTACCTAGCGGTACGGCCTGGTTCAGCGCCAGAAAACTAAGGCCGTGGTCCCGGGTATGTACGGGACCCACCTAAAACATGGATAATGTCTCCAACCAATCAGTTCAATTACTTTGGACCCTGATTGACACGTGTAGTAGGTATAGTATGGGAGGCGTCTACTACAGGTGGCAATTGGTGTTCGCTGACATAATAAATGATAATGTACTGTTATAATGTATTATGACTGACCGTAATCACCTGACTGTATGTATGTATGTATGTATGTATGTATATATATATATATATATATATATATATATATATATATATATATATATATATATATATATATATATATATATATATATATAGGTTAGACATATGATTGTACACATGACCAGATTTATATATCAGACTAGTGAATATACTAGGTTACACATCATGACATCAGTTGTTTGTTTAAAGTTGTTTTACTTGTCTTTTATCTGCATGCTTATTCATGTTATTATTATTCAGTTATTTGTTTATCATGTTATTTAGTTATCTTATGTTGTTATCTTATGTTTGCAGTTTATCTTGTTAATTTGTGCACATTGTTTATATGTACGAGCAGTCCTCTTTACACACACACTCATTAGGTCGCTTCTGACGACCCTGGATTCGCACATTCAGGGTATTGGACATCTTCTTATATTCTTTAGATGTTCGTTGAGCTCGTGCGCTTAGCGAGGAGCTGGATTCTCTCCCTTTTGATTCTGGTATTCTTTTCTTTCTTTATTTCTGCTATTATTTTGATTCATGTATATCACACTTAGCTTCTAGTCTATTCCTTATGTCATTTAAGATCATGTGTAGCCTTTATATGTATTATTGCAGTGATCGTTCATTATTATGGTTTAGATTTATAACTTGTTCAGGTTACTTTAAGCTTAATGTATATACGTGTACGTGAGGTATATTCCTTGCGTATATACGTCGCCGACTCTCGTCGCGACTCCGTTTCACGTATTTTGGGAAGCTGGGCGTGATAGGAGTATTGGAGCTTACACATGTAGATTCAAGAGCTCGCGCATCAAGCTCACATATAGCTCGGTTGGAGTCAAGCTCGTTGGATCGTGTTTGGATCGAGTCGGCTTGGAGACAAGAAGACTTCCGTTTGTGTTTAATATGTTTAGATTTTGTGTAAAGATAAGATAGTGTTGATATACTCAAGTTCACACACACACAACTTTAAATGTTTGGTTTTCGGTTTAACCGGTTTCAGATTTCATATCAAAAATATAAATATATATCTTATATGTATATTGGATTTCATCCATATACAATATGCTTCAAATTTGTTTCAATATCATGTTTTTGCATTTAGACAAGTTTTGAAAAAATCAGATTTCCATTTCAAGTTTGGTTTTTGGAAAATACCGATTTTTGTGTTTAAGCCTAATTTTTCATATCACAAAAATGGTTCAAATAGTTTGTAATATGTGTTAATTTTTGGTCACACATGTTTGGTATTCAAGCTCTTACAAGAACTTATTTTTGTGAAAAATGTGTATTTTATGGGATTTTTTAGAAGTTAAAAAGACCAAGTTTTAATCCCTATAATTTGTTTGACAAGGCTTTTTGCCGGTCGACCGAGTCAGAAGTCAGTCGACCGGTCGGTCGACAAACGTGCACAACCAGTTTTGGCTTGAGGGCCAGTCGACCGGGCGGTCGACCGACCAGAGAGCTCTGTTCTCTAGATCCCGCCTCGGTCGACCGGGCGGTCGACCGGAGGCACAACGTTCAGAAATCTGACCGTTGGCCGGTCGACAGGGCGGTCGACCGACAAAAGCATCAGCTGCTGATTTGGCCTGTAACGGCTAGTTTTTAAGAGGATTTATAAATAGCCCCCTCTTGGACTGTTTTCAACAAGAATTTTAAGAGAAAAAATTTCTATCTTTCTCAGTTGTTTAGCAAGAAGTTTTCAAGAGTTTTTAGGCTAAAAGATTTTATCTTTACTTGTTTTAAAGGGTTGGAAAAATTAAAGAAAAAGAGTCTTTGGGATTTGGTTTTGATCTTCATTTATATTTCTACCTAAAGTTGTTCCCAAGAGTTTTTCTTTGTGATTTGTTTTTCAAACTCTTTGTTTTCTCACACTTGAGCTATCAACTCTATCCTATCTATAGATCTTGTTTTGTTGTGAAAGAATTGGTTTGTGGTTTATTATGACCACCAAGTGTTGTAATCTCTTTGCTTTGAGTTTGTGGGTATCCCTCTAAGTGTAGAGGTGATTGTTGGTGTTTTGGCTTTGTGCCTATCCCTCTAAGTGTAGAGGTGATTGATGCTGTTTGGCTTAGTGCCTTATCCCTCTAGTGAGAGGTGATTGTTTGTTGTGCTTTACCTCTTGTGTAGAGGTTGTTTGTTGGAGAGAAGAGTTGTAATACCCCGTTCCCAGAATACGTACTTAGTTGCGTATTCAGATTTTCGATCGTATTTTTTGATTTACTTCCTGTAATTATTCTGTATTATGAATTTCTTATATGACTGTTTTATCTTGGATTTGGATTCGTGGATTCGGAGTCAGCCCTAGTCTGAACCGAAGGCCCGATCCTAGAGTATTACTCGATTTAGACATTCTGATAATTAGAATTGACCGATTTTAGTTTTAAACATCATTTTCCAATATTCTAGATTTTCTATGATTTTTTGGAATTTTCCAGAATTAAGTTGAAAATCTTCAAAACCGGTGTTGGCCAGTGCCGCTGACCGATTCCTGAATTTTTAATTCTCAAACAGTTTGGAATTCCATGATGGTCCTTTAGGCTTTATTCCTTAGAATCATATTTTCTACCTACATTCTTTTTCTGAGGATTTTATGATTTTATGAAAATTCCATCGGAGTCGGTAGGTAAACTGATTCCGGGATTTTTAGTTTTAAAACTATAAAGTATTTCTTAAAACGGATTTCACTATGATACTTAGTATTATATTCTTGATTTTTGGTAATTATTTCGGGTCGTTCCGAGATACTTGAATTTCGGACGATTCCGGTATTTTCCCGAAAGATTTCCGCATCCGCAACTGAATCCGGGGAATCCGCCACTTCCATTATTTTCATCTTCTTTCCCAAGAAAACATCTTCTCATTATAATTTATTTTCCTTTTTCCTTTTCTTTTATTTCTTTCCTTCCTCCACAAACCAAGCCTTTTCCTATTTTCCAAAATTCCAAATTCCATTTTTCTTCCACCAACTTCCTCATTAAATGCCCTCTTTTTCTCTCTCTTCCTTGGCCGGCCAAGTGGCCAAGAGAAGGACACTCATCCCCTCCTCCACTTTACAAAAACCCCCCTCTCATCTACTTTAATTTCAACTCCTTTACAAAATCCAAATCCCATATATACATTTCCTTTTCATTTCATCCCTTTTTTTTCACTTCTCTTCACCAAGAGCCAAAACCCTAACCCCCACCAAATTCCCCTTCATCTCCACCACAACCACCACCACCACAACTACTCCATATCTTTAGCTTCATCTTCTTCCTCCTTCATCTCCATGGGAATCACCACAAGGGCATCAACTTCACCAAGACCCCAACTTCTTCTTCATCATCAACTCCAACAACTTCATCAACTCCACCAACATCTCCACTCTCTTTTCCATCATCAACCACTCCTTTTGGTAAGTAATTTTAATCACCAAGGCTTGATTAATTCTTAGTATACTTAAGTTTATCTATCATGTTCAATTGTGTCTTCAAATCCATGATTATTTAGCCATCAAACAAAACCCTAGAAAATCTGTTCTGTTTGCTGTTTCCCTCGATTAGTCGACTAGACCTATAGATTAGTCGACTAGAAAACCCTAGCTGAAACGTAACCTTTCTGGAGCACAGTTTTAGTCGACTTAGGTTATTTATTAGTCGACTAGAAACCTCAATTAGTCGACTACTCCCTTGACCCTAGTCGACTAACCTTTCCTGAACCAGAAACCCAAACTCTCTGTATCACAGTATTAGTCGACTTGACATGACTGTTAGTCGACTTGTGATGTCTGTTAGTCGACTACTCTTTCCACCCAGTCGACTAACTTTTCCTGGATCAGAATATCAACTCTCTGGAACCCAGTTTTAGTCGACTATACCAAACTGTTAGTCGACTAACTCCACTATTAGTCGACTACTCTTCCATCCTAGTCGACTAACTTTAGCTGGTTGTCTTAGTTGATTCCTTTCTTGAATATGAACCTTACCCTCTAGCCTTATATCATGTATTGTATTACTTGACTTGTCACTTGACAAACATCATCTTACCTTCTCTCTTTTTCTCTCTCCTCTTCTCTCTACATATTTATATCAGGTTTTGTGGCGCATCCCGAGCTTCCGTGGATATTGGATCTTTTGGCATATTGGTGGTTTAGGCGAGTAGTCTCGCTCTTCTCTTATCTCTATTTGAGTTTCCCGTTTCGCCGGGACGATAAGTATTTCGCTTCTTATTTTCATATTCATGTATTTCACTACAATTGCTTGTATTATGGTAGCTTCATCTTGTGCTTGTACCTTGCTTATGATATGCTTGTTTCTTCATCATATACCATGTGTGGCCGACCCTTCGTGGTCGTTGGACTTTGAGTTACTTCCATGATACTACTTATCATTGCTTCAGACTTGTTAGTTGCATGCTTCCTTTTAACACATGTATATCACCTGACCATCTAGGGTATTATCACCTGACCACCTGACATGCCATTATTTGGCAAGACCCTATTGTTATGACAATGACTTACCCAGACTATTATCGATCTTTTATCATGTTTAGTTGCTGGTTAAATATTATCAATCCTTTGATATGCTTGGTTGTTTACTAATTATCACCACCCTGTCATGCTATCACTTGACACCCAGCATGATATACTTGACTTGTGATTATCACCTTTACGGGAACCTTACTTTATTATCCTGTATCATGATCAGTGACTTGTATTCCTGCTTTATATGCAGTGACCTGACTATATGGTACTTATGTACTCCCGATTTCCTGATCATGTCCTGTTCCAGTTATTCCCGTAAGTGATAATTAACCTAATGAATCCTAAAAAGGACCAACTTGTATTGGGTCGGGGGAAACATGCGGATATCAATATGTGTTCGTGTTTACAGTGGCATTAGGTATATTGTACAATCATGTTCCGGTCTGACCTGTGGGCCTCCAGGGGACCGAGGGGAGAGCTGGCTCCCTTATTCCTGTTATGAAAGGGCATACATAAGTCCCTCCTGTTTAGCCTTGCGGCTGGCTTCCGTTTCCATGCAACGGAACAATCCTGGACCGTGGTCCCGGGCATGCACGGGACCCACTGTAAACATAGTTCGTTGATACCCCCGCTAGTTTCCAATAACAACCTTGTTTTACTCGGATATGGATCTATGTGCGTTGGGACGCTAGTTCACATAGCTAGATATCAGGGTAAGACGAGTAATAATAAAGTGTTATAATAATCGGCTCTTTAAGTTGTAAGTAGAGGTATGTGGAATGGGACGCATACTAAAGCCTGCAACTTAAACGGCTATGAATCTGTGATGTGCCTTACCATATTTGTTGTATTGGTTTTATTCGGATTCCCTGTTTATGATTATTATGCCATACCTGTTCATGCCTGCCCTAACCTATCTGCCTCCTGAGTATTTCCTACTTGATATCATTTCTTATATACTTCATTTGTGTTCTAACCCTCCTGTCTTCTGTACTTGACACTTGTGCTCCTCCTGACTCGCCACCTGGCATCCATATTCCTACTCGCCTGGGGAGTTTCACTGACTCTCCTGGATTCTCATGTCCAGGTTATGGAGCCCGAGCGTGTGGATTCTCCCCGTTACTGCTCAGAGTGGCGCAGCGGTAGCGTGGATCTCCAGTCGACCGCCCAGGGCCACATCCTTCCAGGCCCCCTGTATGCCTCTCGAGTTTCCTCTTAGCAAACTCGTGAGTGCCCTTTTTCTATTCATACTTGTACTTTTCCTTGTACACTTGTATGTGAGCGCCCTTTTATGCTGTTCATATATGTATATCCCTTGTACTCTCGCATTTGCGCGTATCTGTGATGTATTATTATTGTAATATTCATCACCTCTGGTGATAACTCTGTAATTGTATATATATATGTGTTGGAATGTATAATGCACCATATGCTTCCGTACTCTGATTCTTGTCTGTACTGATGCTTAGCGTATATACGGGAAGGTACTTCGGACTTACGTATATACGTTGCAGTGACGACCCCGTATCGCCGGGATCGGGGCGTTACAGGATGGTATCAAAGCTTAGGCTCTAACTTCCTCAGTACGTCCAGAGGGCAAATTAATGGTAATGAAATTTGCAACTGGAATACTTGAGTCTTGGTTATACATTCCAACTACAAGTGCAGAGTTATCTACTTCTTGACTATCTTTCCTTTGATTCTTAATTCCTCCTATCCTTTCCCTGTTTTGGTTTTATGAAGCCTTTATGCTAACTTAAGATATGACTAGACTAGAAAGGTAGTGGCTGGTTCTGAATGAAGCTATTATGTGATCTCTTCGGTGAATTCTATGAAGCTTGGTATTCTCCAGATCGATCTTGATCTGGCTATCTTTCAGAAGTCAGCAGTCGGAATTCTCTACGGATATTCTACATTCTCTACTATATCGTTCAGAGTGATTGATGCCTGGTATTCGGGATTCTTAATTATCGGTCTTCTTTATTATTATGCTCAGGACTATCAGGGTTTTCTTTGTCTTCGGTATTCTGGCTTATTTATTTCACAGCCACGACATCAGCAGTATTATTCAGCATTATTCGAAGATTTATACAGCCGGAAGTGCGGAGGATGATTATTGTTCAGTCGACTTGAGAGCCCTACCTCTAGTGCTTCATATCTTAATTGGTATAAATTCCACCGCTGTCCCCTTTGTATTCAATTTACCCCTTAACGAAATTGCGAGGACGCAATTTTTGTAAGGTGGGTGGATTGTAATACCCCGTTCCCGGAATACGTACTTAGTTGCGTATTCAGATTTTCGATCGTATTTTTTTTGATTTACTTCCTGTAATTATTCTGTATTATGAATTTCTTATATGACTGTTTTATCTTGGATTTGGATTCGTGGATTCGGAGTCAGCCCTAGTCTGAACCGAAGGCCCGATCCTAGAGTATTACTCGATTTAGACATTCTGATAATTAGAATTGATCGATTTTAGTTTTAAACATCATTTTCCAATATTCTAGATTTTCTATGATTTTCTGGAATTTTCCAGAATTAAGTTGAAAATCTTCAAAACCGGTGTCGGCCAGTGCCGCTGACCGATTCCTGGATTTTTAATTCTCAAACATTTTGGAATTCCATGATGGTCCTTTAGGCTTTATTCCTTAGAATCATATTTTCTACCTACATTCTTTTTCTGAGGATTTTATGATTTTATGAAAATTCCATCGGAGTCGGTAGGTAACTGATTCCGGGATTTTTAGTTTTAAAACTATAAAGTATTTCTTAAAACGGATTTCACTATGATACTTAGTATTATATTCTTGATTTTTGGTAATTATTTCGGGTCGTTCCGAGATACTTGAATTTCGGACGATTCCGGTATTTCCCGAAAGATTTCCGCATCCGCAACTGAATCCCGGGAATCCGCCACTTCCATTATTTTCATCTTCTTTCCCAAGAAAACATCTTCTCATTATAATTTATTTTCCTTTTTCCTTTTCCTTTATTTCTTTCCTTCCTCCACAAACCAAAGCCTTTTCCTATTTTCCAAAATTCCAAATTCCATTTTTCTTCCACCAACTTCCTCATTAAATGCCCTCTTTTTCTCTCTCTTCCTTGGCCGGCCAAGTGGCCAAGAGAAGACACTCATCCCCTCCTCCACTTTACAAAAACCCCCCTCTCATCTACTTTAATTTCAACTCCTTTACAAAATCCAAATCCCATATATACATTTCCTTTTCATTTCATCCCCTTTTTTTCACTTCTCTTCACCAAGAGCCAAACCCTAACCCCCACCAAATTCCCCTTCATCTCCACCACAACCACCACCACCACAACTACTCCATATCTTTAGCTTCATCTTCTTCCTCCTTCATCTCCATGGGAATCACCACAAGGGCATCAACTTCACCAAGACCCCAACTTCTTCTTCATCATCAACTCCAACAACTTCATCAACTCCACCAACATCTCCACTCTCTTTTCCATCATCAACCACTCCTTTTGGTAAGTAATTTTAATCACCAAGGCTTGATTAATTCTTAGTATACTTAAGTTTATCTATCATGTTCAATTGTGTCTTCAAATCCATGATTATTTAGCCATCAAACAAAACCCTAGAAAATCTGTTCTGTTTGCTGTTTCCCTCGATTAGTCGACTAGACCTATAGATTAGTCGACTAGAAAACCCTAGCTGAAACGTAACCTTTCTGGAGCACAGTTTTAGTCGACTTAGGTTATTTATTAGTCGACTAGAAACCTCGATTAGTCGACTACTCCCTTGACCCTAGTCGACTAACCTTTCCTGAACCAGAAACCCAAACTCTCTGTATCACAGTATTAGTCGACTTGACATGACTGTTAGTCGACTTGTGATGTCTGTTAGTCGACTACTCTTTCCACCCAGTCGACTAACTTTTCCTGGATCAGAATATCAACTCTCTGGAACCCAGTTTTAGTCGACTATACCAAACTGTTAGTCGACTAACTCCACTATTAGTCGACTACTCTTCCATCCTAGTCGACTAACTTTAGCTGGTTGTCTTAGTTGATTCCTTTCTTGAATATGAACCTTACCCTCTAGCCTTATATCATGTATTGGTATTACTTGACTTGTCACTTGACAAACATCATCTTACCTTCTCTCTTTTTCTCTCTCCTCTTCTCTCTACATATTTATATCAGGTTTTGTGGCGCATCCCGAGCTTCCGTGGATATTGGATCTTTTGGCATATTGGTGGTTTAGGCGAGTAGTCTCGCTCTTCTCTTATCTCTATTTGAGTTTCCCGTTTCGCCGGGACGATAAGTATTTCGCTTCTTATTTCCATATTCATGTATTTCACTACAATTGCTTGTATTATGGTAGCTTCATCTTGTGCTTGTACCTTGCTTATGATATGCTTGTTTCTTCATCATATACCATGCGTGGCCGACCCTTCGTGGTCGTTGGACTTTGAGTTACTTCCATGATACTACTTATCATTGCTTCAGACTTGTTAGTTGCATGCTTCCTTTTAACACATGTATATCACCTGACCATCTAGGGTATTATCACCTGACCACCTGACATGCCATTATTTGGCAAGACCCTATTGTTATGACAATGACTTACCCAGACTATTATCGATCTTTTATCATGTTTAGTTGCTGGTTAAATATTATCAATCCTTTGATATGCTTGGTTGTTTACTAATTATCACCACCCTGTCATGCTATCACTTGACACCCAGCATGATATACTTGACTTGTGATTATCACCTTTACGGGAACCTTACTTTATTATCCTGTATCATGATCAGTGACTTGTATTCCTGCTTTATATGCAGTGACCTGACTATATGGTACTTATGTACTCCCGATTTCCTGATCATGTCCTGTTCCAGTTATTCCCGTAAGTGATAATTAACCTAATGAATCCTAAAAAGGACCAACTTGTATTGGGTCGGGGGAAACATGCGGATATCAATATGTGTTCGTGTTTACAGTGGCATTAGGTATATTGTACAATCATGTTCCGGTCTGACCTGTGGGCCTCCAGGGGACCGAGGGAGAGCTGGCTCCCTTATTCCTGTTATGAAAGGGCATACATAAGTCCCTCCTGTTTAGCCTTGCGGCTGGCTTCCGTTTCCATGCAACGGAACAATCCTGGACCGTGGTCCCGGGCATGCACGGGACCCACTGTAAACATAGTTCGTTGATACCCCCGCTAGTTTCCAATAACAACCTTGTTTTACTCGGATATGGATCTATGTGCGTTGGGACGCTAGTTCACATAGCTAGATATCAGGGTAAGACGAGTAATAATAAAGTGTTATAATAATCGGCTCTTTAAGTTGTAAGTAGAGGTATGTGGAATGGGACGCATACTAAGCCTGCAACTTAAACGGCTATGAATCTGTGATGTGCCTTACCATTTTGTTGTATTGGTTTTATTCGGATTCCCTGTTTATGATTATTATGCCATACCTGTTCATGCCTGCCTAACCTATCTATCTGCCTCCTGAGTATTTCCTACTTGATATCATTTCTTATATACTTCATTTGTGTTCTAACCCTCCTGTCTTCTGTACTTGACACTTGTGCTCCTCCTGACTCGCCACCTGGCATCCATATTCCTACTCGCCTGGGGAGTTTCACTGACTCCCCTGGATTCTCATGTCCAGGTTATGGAGCCCGGAGCGTGTGGATTCTCCCCGTTACTGCTCAGAGTGGCGCAGCGGTAGCGTGGATCTCCAGTCGACCGCCCAGGGCCACATCCTTCCAGGCCCCCTGTATGCCTCTCGAGTTTCCTCTTAGCAAACTCGTGAGTGCCCTTTTTCTATTCATACTTGTACTTTTCCTTGTACACTTGTATGTGAGCGCCCTTTTATGCTGTTCATATATGTATATCCCTTGTACTCTCGCATTTGCGCGTATCTGTGATGTATTATTATTGTAATATTCATCACCTCTGGTGATAACTCTGTAATTGTATATATATATGTGTTGGAATGTATAATGCACCATATGCTTCCGTAGTCTGATTCTTGTCTGTACTGATGCTTAGCGTATATACGGGAAGGTACTTCAGACTTACGTATATACGTTGCAGTGACGACCCCGTATCGCCGGGATCGGGGCGTTACAAGAGTTATGTACTTCTAAGTTGTATTTGCCAAATCCTCAGTGGATGTTCCCTGTGTGGGAAGTCCTGTGTGGATGTATAGTGAAAATCCTTCTGTGTGAAGGCGGGGACGTAGAGCAATGGTTCAAACCTCGAAACATATCTCGGTGTTTGCGATTGATCCACTATCTCTAAACTCTCTCTCTTGTATCTTGCATTGCATCATATTGTTCAAATCATATATGCATGGTATTGATTGTGTGCCTCACTAGTGTTGAACCAGTGTGTTTTCATATAGCACCTCAACTCTTATTTAGAAGAATTTAGAGGAGATAGTCCAGAGCCCGTCACCGAAAATTCGGCTACACTCTTTGATTACACTTAGTGTGTTGCAATTAGTTTTTTATTCCGCATCATTTGTCATTAGATTAGCTATACACCTATTCACCCCCCTCTCTAGTGTATTTTCAATATCTTTTTGGGTCTATGAGGGTTAGTAGCAATAGGAACCCAAATATTTTTATTTAAAAATTTTGAAGAATATAATCTATCAAAATAAAATTTTTTAAGATGGCCTTTGCGCCACAATGTGTACATGTGTACACTCTAGCATACATATGTGTGGTGTGAGTATGAGCATGGTGTGCATGTGATGAATGCCATGTAGGATGTGCATGAATGTGTGGAACTTGTTTCATGTGAAACATATATTCTTATCTATTGTGATTAAAATCACATTGGCTCAAAGTGGAGCCCAAATAATCAATTTTTATTTCTCAAAATATGAATCTCCTTTTTATCAATAGAAGATGATGGAATAGTAGCATGAGAAACATGGCAAGAGTGAAAATCAAAATCATTTTTTCCTTTTAGAACTTGAAATCTTTTCTTTTCAATTAAACTACTTTTTTTCAAAGATTTGTTTTCATTTAAAGCAATTTCTTTTTCTTTAGAAAGCAAACAATTTGATTTTTCAAGATTCATTTTCTTTTGACATAATTTCAATTTATTTAGAAAAGTATAACCCTCGGTTCCCTATGTGCGTATGTTCAATACTGGTATTCGATACCTTATTCAATCATACTGGTAGCTGGATTGAAACTGTTTCATTTCAAGATATTATTTCCCAATATTTTAAATTTTTCTGAACTTTTTGGAATTTTTTGGAGAAGAATCTTAATTCGGGATCGACCGGTGCCAGGACTGACTTCGAGATTTTTAATTAAAAATTGGAGATGAATTTAGGGTTCGACTTCACAACAATTTTAGGATGACATTTTTAATTTTGTGAATTTATGAGGATTTTTCTGAATTAATGGAGTTTAATCCAATAAAATAATGATTAAATATTTATTCGAAAAGAAAATGCAATTCATAAATAAAATATAAAAATAAAAAATAAAAATAAAAATATTTTTTTCAGTCCACAGTTTCAAAACTGTGACTCCACATCAAGACATTTGAACCACAAACCATGATACCTTCTTTGCTTTTCGAATTAAAAGTAACCAAATTATTTAAGTGCTATAAGAGTTCACCAATTAATGCAAATCAAAATAAAAACAAACCCCTTTATTGTTCTGTTCAGGTTTCAAACCAGCAATTCCTTCTCTCCCAAAATCCTTAGCCTCCGATACTATGCCACATTGGCGTGTGGTGGGGGACATGGACATAATTTATTTAACAACACTCACTCAATTTTCTTTCCCCCTCCTTTCACCCACGTCTTCCACCTTCTTCCCTATTATTTTTCACCACTTCTCCACTTGCGCTGCACCCATGTTATCCGTACTCTCTATTTCTCGCCATATCTCTATTAATCCACTATCTACCTTCGCTTATGGTAGCAGCCAGTCGCTCATCCCTCCTCGCGCAGCCAACAAGTCATCACTTGCAGCCCTCCTCCCCACAAAGCCAGCATAGCCAAGTCCCCCACTGCACTTCTCTTTCTTGCACATGCCTGCCCTCTCCTCCTCTCTTGGGTTCCTACCCTCCTCCCCTTGCCACTTCCCATCTCCTTCCTTGGCCGAAACCCCACATCACTCCCATGTTGGCCCAATTGCCATTAGCCCTAGTTTTGATGATAACAAAGCATATGTAGTTATATTTTTAACAATTTTGTCTAACAAAGTTTTAGGTTAACTCTTTGTTGCATTTCAGCTCCATCACAAGGCTCACACGTTTGGAAGCCAAGAAGATATAGATCCCAGAACCTAAGCACACAGAAGAGCTCAAGGGTCAAGTTTTCAAAAGAAGACTATATCAAGATTTGTATTTTTGTTTTTTATATTTTAAATAGGATTTATAGTCATTTGTTAAAACCAAGATGATATAGGTTGATAACTCTTTTGGATAACACACACACATCTTTCACATTCCTAAAGTGTTTTAAAAAGAGTTCAAAACATTTCTCTTTTCCGTTTTCAAGATCAAGTTTAGAAAAATGTGTTTCAGAAAAATCGGTTTTTGATTTAGGAAGTGTTTTTACAAAATATAGTTCTAACTTTGTTTTCTGTTGATCCATGCTCACACACTGGTTATATCAAGTCCCTTGAACTTTATTTTATGTTTAAAGATCAAAGTTTATTTTGTCGAAAAAAATTGGTTTCAAAAAGATTTTCATAACAAGCTTTTGGCCTAAGGTCGGTCGACCTACCGATTGACCATAGGTAAAGCAGAATTGCTCTGTCTGTCGGCCGAGCGGTCGACAAACATGCACCAAAGTGCATTGTGTGCACTTCGGTCGACCGTACGGTCGACCGACTGCAAAAACTTTGCTCTCGGTTGGGTCCGATCGACAGCCCCGGTCGACCGACAGAGAGCTTTGCTCTCTGTTAAAAAAACAGTCGACCAATCAGTCGACCGCTATCCCCAATGATCAAAAATCTTAGCGTTGGCAGTCTACCGGTCGGTCGACCGATAAAAGAATTTCCTTCTGATTTTTTCCCAACGGCTATATTCTAATTTGTCTTTTCTGAGTCTTTTCCTAACGACTCTTTTGGGTTTTCTCCTCCTGTTTTTATCCCCCATAAATAGTGGGACTATAGAAAAACCCAAATGGAAGATTAAAAACTTTGAAAAAGATTTTATAAGTTTACAAGAAGATTTAGTCAAGTTTTAGCCTTTTCTTAAAAGATTTTCTTTTGAGCCAAAATTCTACATTCTTGATTTTTAGCTTGAGCCTTTCCTCTACATCTTCGCAAGCTATTTTCACTACACAATCCTAAAGAGTTTCACCTCTGCATCTTGGTTATAGGATTGTGCTTGTGAGCCTTTTGTGATCAAGAGAAGATTATCGATTTTTTTTATTGTGAAGTTGTAGAGGTTATGGCCTCATATGAGTTAGTGAGCTTCGAGTTGGTGTTGCGGCACTGTGAGAGAGGACCTATGACTCCATTGAATTCTAGTGAGAACTTGTAACAGTTGACGATCTAGTGAGATTGGTCATAGTGAAAATCCTTCATAGTGTTGAAGGCAGGGACGTAGAGCAGTGGCTCGAACCTCGGAAATATATCATCATTTTTGCGATTGCTTACTCTTTCTTTCTTCAACTTTACTTTCTCATTACTCACTTGCACACTTATATTGTTTACTTATTTGCAAGTATTTCTTGTGTTGTGATTGGTATTTGCTAGGTTGTTAGCAAATAAATTTTTATTCCGCATTATTTGCCATTTAGTATAGCCATCCCCTATTTACCCACCATCTAGGTGATTTACAACCCAGGGTGCAGCTGAGACCCCCACCTGCCCTCCTTCCTATTGGCAGCATCTAAACCCTACGCAACAGCCTGGAGCACCTCTCAGCACCCTGCCATGGGCCAACCCCATCTCCCCTACACGTCTTCTTTCCCTGCACTCCCACTCTCCCAACAGGTCTTCAACCATAACGCCTCCTCTTCCCATGTACAGCCGTGCAACCCCCCCCCCCCTTTTGACTGCTGCACACAACAACACCCCTCCATCCATCTCTAACCATGGCAGCAACCCAACCGAGCCTCTCCATGCATGAACAACCCACGTAGCCTAGGCCAGCCTTCTTCTTCTCCGAAAACACTGGAACACCCTGAATCCACCAGGCCTCCTTCCCCACTCCATGCCGCACAAGCCCAACAGCAGCCCCTCCTTACTGCAACTCCCTGAGTCCCTCCGGCGAGATTCCGAGCTCCACATCTTCTCCATCAGAGCACTCTCTCCTCCTCCGCGACCTCCTTCGCCGGCGAACGACTCCATGCCACGGCTGCATCCCCCTTGGTGCATGAGTCCCCCTCTCTCAATTCATTCACCATCTTTAATTATTTGCTTACATTTGTGTATGAATAGTGAGTGATTTTGATTGGTGTATGTAGAAACATATATGCATGTATTGTAATTTAATTGTGTGTGATGGTGTGTTTAAATGGGTGCTAATATATAAATATATTATGTAAGTGTATATGTGTACGTATGTATATATTAGTGTATATATGTATAGTGTTGTGTATGTGTATGGGTGTATACCAATATGTATGTATATTTGTGTTCGTGTGAGTTTATGTGTGTTTGGTTATGTGTTCAGCGATTCAGACCTATTTGGTGAGATCCGGATCCAGTAACGGGAGACTCGGATTTGTGTTCGTAGAGGACCCGATATACAGACGATTCAAAGACCGATCTATGTGATGATCCAGAGATTCCTACGGTTTGTATAGTGAAGACCAGACGACAATTCGGATCTAAAACTTCATGTGAGTGTTTGTTTTTTGCTCTTTTATTTCTTTATTTATACTAGCAAGTATATTATATATTGTTTTACTTAAATCGTGTGATTATTTTGTCATTCATGTGTTGGTGTTATTCCATGTGAATACTTATGTTTCATATCATTTATAGTAATTCTATCAAATAGTTAGATCTGTTGGTTTTTTGAGTCTAGAATGATCGTGATGTTATGATTTAGAGTTCGCTTCTAATGATCAACTGATCGAGGGTATTGAATAAGTTAGAAAGTGAATATTTCGGTTATGGAAGGAATTATTGGACATGGATTATTGTACGATATGAGATAATTTAGATATATTTTAGATGATTGGCTAGATTATGATCTTAATGTTAAATGTATATGGGCTCCATATTAGGATACTGAGATATTAGAGTATCATTTCATGTTTATTTGTTTACTATTTTGGGGATTCAGAAATATGCGTGATATACTTGATACCTGACTTGATTTGATCTTGAGATTGGTATAGTTTGTATATTAGATAATGGTAGATTTTATGTGTATTAGTTACCAGACTTAATATTCTATTATTCGGTGATAAATCAGGTGATGATGATTCTGAGGATTTGGCTTTATTAATAAAATGATAGGTTTATTTGTTAATTGAAGTTATAGATGGATTTCTTTAGGGTGGATTTCATGTGAACCAATTTTAATTTTCGGATCTTGGACTATATATGATATAGCTTAGACGGTGATTGGATTTGGATACTTGATTTTTATTGGTACTTGATTATAGTTATATGTGTGAATACTTGGGTGAGTTGATTTGCAGAGTTGGACTGATAGAATAAACCTTGAATACTGGTCTATTTTAATTACCCGAGGTTTGGAGATAGGTATACATGGGATTTGCCTAAGTTTATGAATTTCATATTTATTACAGTTGATGATTACCTTGTATGTGGATCTGTGATTGAACTTGACTGACGTGGGAGTGCATTGTTCGAATTGTTTAATGAAGAATTGATTAGAGGTAATTGAATAGTTAGCTTATTATTTTGAGATTGGGATAATTGATTAGCGGTGGCTGATTATTTCTGTTAGGACTCTGATATATTGGTAACCGAGGATAGATATGCAAATATAAAGGATTGGGGTAGATCGACATGATAGAGGTAACAGATTATTGATTTATTAAGGTGGTTACTGTAACAAATATTGAATTTGGATTCACCAATGGATGAGATTATTTATCGATTGATATTGTGACCAGGATTGTTCGAGGATAATTGAATAATGATAATCAGATGTAATGACTATCTTGATCGTGTAGGATTTTCAGAAATTATTGAGAATTTAATATTGAGGAAATCAAGATTAATGGGATTGTATTGTATGGGATCAATGTCTAGACCTGTTACTGAAAGTTACTGGGAAGGTATTAATTACTCTTTAATTTTTGCATTTTTTTTTAATTTTTATCACATCCGCATATTTATTTGGTATAAAATTCTGCTAATAAAGCTTTGTTTGCTTGATTCTAGGTCCATGGTGTGCAATGAAAAAAGACCCTAAATCACCATTTAATTGGTGATTAAAAGCCTATATCATAGCCATTGACCTAGAAGAGCTAATTCGACAAAATCAGGGGCCCAAAACTAGAAACCGGGAGCAGAAGCTGATAGGGGACAGACGGGACCGCGTCGTGCGGCTCGAAGCGCCACGCGCGCGGCCCTAGTATGGCCGAGAAAATACGGCCTAAACCGCGTTTCTGCGGTCGTACAGCCGCGGCGCGCGCCTGGCTTCGGGCCAGGGGTTGTCCCCCTGGCCCCTGTTCCCCTGGTGCCTTTAAATACCCCTTGGGGTTCCAGAGCAGAAGATATGCAATGTTTTAGGGTAGTTGTCATTTTTATTTTGTAGTTTAGGTTAGTGTAGTTTAGTTTTTCTTCTTCTTCCTCTCTTATATTTTTCATTTCTTGTAGATCTTGTAATAGGGAGAGAGAGTGTGGTACATGTGGGGAAGCAAGAGTGCTTGTAATAGAAGGTGATAATCTATGAAAGGTTCTCTCTTACCTTATCTTTGTTTTCTTCTCTCTAATCTCTTTTACATGTGTAGCTAATTTTTCTCTCATGGCAACTAACTACTAACCACCAACTAGTCTAACTTCTTATTTGATAATCCACATGAATCTAATAGCCTCTACTTGGCCTTGCTCTTGTAAGAGCCATTGATAGCTCATGATGATGGATCTAACACTCTAACATCCTAACTCTCTAACAAGCTAACATTACTTTACTCCACGCTTACTTTTAATTTTGATGGTTTAAGTGTACCTTGAACTTATTTTGTTGAGTTTGGATGTGATGAGTTACATATGGGCCATGCTTTATAAAGCTCTTGAACCAAGGACTAGTGATGACCAATGATACATGTGAGGCAACATCACTAAGAGGTTAGCATGTTGATGGAGTCATTAGTAGTTAGTAGTCATGATTTTCTTTCCTTTTCACTTATTTTAGAAATACAACAAAAACCACAAATATCATTCTTTTCTATGTTTCCCACTTCTTCGTATTTTACCGTACTTCTTCTTTCATTCTTTATTCTCTTTTCTTTTCATTCTTTAAAACTTTGAACCGTTATCATACACATGAACATACCGTGTAAGCTTCTATCGCCTCCCGTCCTTATGGATTTGACTCGTTTTAGGCTCTATGCTATAACAGAAGTATCGAGGAAGCCAAGTACATACTTTAAATATCAATTTTAAACATACACTTTTTGTGAGCGGTTTTGCCCGATCAGGTATCGTTAGACCATAATACTCGGTACAGCTCTATTAATCGTATACACGGTTACAGATATTGTTCACTGTTCTTATTACTTTTCACCTTGTATACGATTACGGTTACTATTGTTACTGTCACCACATCATATAAGTATTCTAGTAACATGGATATTAATTTTTAACTGAATTAAATAATAATATAAATGGACAACGTATACTGGGATTGAGGAAATTGATGGAGGAGACAGCGTCTGTATTTTAGGTGGATCTAGGATACAGGTTAGGCAACCGAAATGAGGGTTCCACTGCAGGATTCTCGAGGATGACTAGCATCCATAGATATTACTACTGTTATTGTTACTGTTACTGAATACCTAGCAGTACGGGCCTAGTTCAGCACCAGGCATCTGGGGCTGTGGTCCTGGGTATGTACGAGACCCATGTAAAGCATAGACAATGTCACCAACCAATCAGTTTCAATAACTTAGGACCCTGATTGACACATGTAGGGGTGTAGTTTGGGATGCGTCTATTGTATGTGGCAATTTTCGTTCGCTGACATAATTAATAATGAAAAACTGTATTATGTAATGTAATTGACTGTTTCACCTGACCGTACTCATATATAGACACTTGACTTGATTGGACATTTGATTTCTTTACTGCTTGATTTATTGTTTTTCTATTTAGGTGTCACATGTTATTTATGTCTTATTCTAGTTCAGTTATCTTTTGTACACATTGTTATATGTACAAGAACCTTTCCTTTTTCTTATACACTCATTAAGTCGCTTCCTGACGACCCTAAATTCGTACGTCCAGATACTGGATATTTTATGTTATTGATCAATGTTCGTGGAGATCGTATATGTTGTGAGGAGTTAGAGTTTCTCTCTACCTATTGTGGTATTATTGTCTTCCTTTTCATTCCTGTTGTTTCTGTATTTTTTTTTAATTCTCTATACCTTACTATCAGTCATTATTCCTTTTCTGTGTTCTTACGATATCATGTGTGGACAACCATATGTAGTATTGTAGTGATTAGGATCTATTATAGTCACTTTATATATAGCTTATTCAGGTCACTTTAGGCTTAGCGTGTATGTGTGGGGTATTCTCCTCGGTATATACGTTGCTGACTCTCATCGCGACTCTGCTTTTACGCATTTTGGGAAGCGAGGCGTGATAGAATTTTCTTCTTATCAGAGCCAAGTTCGACATAAAATGGACCTGATTCATACCGCTAACTTGAAACGAGCTATGGATACACTGCAATATACATATACTAACTGTACGATGAAATTGACTCCATTTGGAATTGATCGTTCTCCCTTTTGGAATCAATCTCTTGAATCTTTGATATCCCTTATTCCAACTCTTCTTTCAGAATAGTTTAGATTCTCCTCCTTGGTCCTCATATTCATATCAACTCTTTTACCGGTTTTGAATCTTAAAATATGTTACTCCCTGTCGAAGCCAGTAGCAGAGATCAGAGCGTGCAGTAGAATTGTGGTGTCCCACAGAGGAGACGTGGAAGCTTGCTTGTTTTGTACCTCGGTTTTGATTTTTTTAACTTTCCCTAGTTTATCGAAATTTCGAGGACGAAATTTTTATAAGGCGGGTAGGATTGTAACCTCGCTCCCAATGTATGTATGTCAATATTGATATCTTATACCTGATTTAATCATACTGGTAGCTGAATTGAGGTTGTTTCAGCTCAAGATATTATTTTCTAATATTTTAGATTTTTCTAGATTTTCTAGAATGTTTTGAAATTTATTTTGGAGAAGACTCTCAATTCGAGATCGATCGGTGTCACGGACTGACTCTAAATTTTTAATTAAAAGTCGGGGATGAATTTTAAGGATCCGACTTCACAACAATATTCAGGATGACATTTTTATTTTTGACAATTTTTGAGGATTTTTCTGAATTAATAGTGTTTAATCTAATAAAATAATGATTAAATATTATTCAAAAATAAAAAAATGCAAATCATAAAATAAAAATATAAAAAAAGATCTTTTTTCAGTCAGAGTTTCAAAATTGTGACTCCATATTAAGACACTTAATCCACCAACCATGATAACTTCTTTGCTTTTAGAATTAAAAGTAACCAAATTATTTAAGTGTTATAAGAGTTCACCAATTAATGCAAATCAAAATAAAAACAAACCCCTTTTTATTGTTTTGTTCAGGTTTCGAACCAGCAACCTCCTCTCTTAAAATCTATCTCTTGAATATTTGATATTCCTGATTCCAACTCTTCTTTCAGAATAGTTTAGATTCTCTCCTTGATTCTCATATTCATATCAACTCTTTTATCGGTTTTCTCTCTTCAAATCGGGTACTCCATGTTGAAACCAGTAGCAGAGATTAAAGCGCACGGCAGAATCATGGTATCCCACAGAGGCGAGGTGGAAGCTTGCTTGTTTTATACCTCGATTTTGAATTTTTTAACTTTCCCTACTTTATCGAAATTTCGAGGACGAAATTTTTATAAGGTGGGTAGGATTGTAAACCCTCGTTCCCTATGTATGTATGTCAATACTGATATCTGATACCTGATTTAATCATACTGGTAGCTGAATTGAGGCTGTTTCAGCTCAAGATATTATTTTCTAATATCTTGATTTTTTCTAGATTTTCATGAATTTTTGGAATTTTTTGGAGAAGAAATCTCAATTCGGGATCGACCGGTGTCACAGCCTGACTCCAGATTTTTAATTAAAGTCGAGAATGAAATTTAGGGATCTGACTTCACAACAATGTTCAGGATGACATTTTTATTTCTGACAATTTTGGAGGATTTTTACTGAATTAAGAGAGTTTAATCCAATAAAATAATGATTAAATATTTATTCAAAAGAAAAAATGCAATACATAAAATAAAAATATAAAAGTAAAATCTTTTTTCAGTCCAGAGTTTCAAAACAGTGACTCCATATTAAGACATTAAATCCACCAACCATGATAGCTTCTTTGCTTTTAGAATTAAAAGTAACCAAATTATTAAGTTATAAGAGTTCACCATTAATACAAATCAAAATAAAACAAAACCCTTTTTTTGTTTTTTTCAGGTTTCGAGCCACCAACCTCCTCTCTCAAATCCATCTCTTTAATCTTTGATATCCCTGATTCCAACTCTTCTTTCATAATAGTTTAGATTCTCTCATTGATCCTCATTCTATATCAACTCTTTTACCGGTTTTGTCTCTTAAAATCTATTACTCCATGTTGAAACCAGTAGCAAAGATCAGAGCGCGCGGCAGAATCTATAAGTCACCTAGAGGGGGGTGAATAGGTGATGAGCTAATCTAATGGTCAATAATGTGAAATTAAAAAAAATTTAATGCAAACTAAACTATTTAAACTAAACACCAAGTATAACCAAGAGTATAGCCGAATTCCCCATGAAGGGCTCTGGACTAACTCCTCAAGATTCCTCTAAATAAGAGTTGAGTTGTCGCGTTGGCTCTCTTGGTTGAATACAAGTGTTAGCAAACAATCCCCAAGCATATAACAATTAAGCTCACAATATATATCAAGCATATAGAGGAAAGCAATAAAAGCATGCAGATATAAACAAGAGTAAGAGATAGAGAGTGAGCAATCGCAAACACGGGAGATTTGTTTTCGAGGTTCGAGCACACTTGCTCTATGTCCCCGCCCTCAACACTATGAAGGATTTCCACTAAAATCTATCCCACTGGATCACTCGGTGTCGCAACACCTAAAAGGCGAGTTCGCACTTGACTCCTTGGACTCTCTACTGCTGCCGTAACACCCGCAAGCCCACTAGCTCGCCGAGGCCGCACCTCAAACACCGAGTTCACACACGAAACTCAAAACACCGCGAACCCGCAAGTCCGCCTCCTCAAAGTACAAAGTAGAACTTTGGTGATCACAACACTTTGATCACCTAAAATCCTCTCACAACAAATCCCTATAGGTAGATATAGCAATGGATGGCTCAAGTGTTCTGTGAGAAAAGTAGGATTGAAATGGTGGAGGAAAACTCAAGAAAATCACTTTGAAAACACTCTTGATAAACTCCTCTTTTAATTGGAAATATTTGGTTCAAATATAAGTGGAGAAAACCTCTTGAAAGAGTTGGAAAAACTGGCTCAAAATCTACTAAAAAATCTTGTTTAAAACAGCCCCCAAAAGTCTCAATTTATAGGGCTAGAAACTAGCCGTTGGGAGCCAGGTTGGCCTGACGGTCGACAGCCCCGGTCGACCGGCCAACGGTCAGATTTCTGACCGTTATGCCAGCGGTCGACCGGCCCGATCGACCGAGGCCTGGATACAGAGAGCAAGCTTTCTGTCCGGTCGACCGGGGCTTTCCAGAGAGCAGAGCTCTCTGGCGGTCGACCGAGCCCGGTCGACCGGCCCTCCAGCCAAGCTGGCGTGCACGTTCTGTGCACGTCGGTCGAACCGACTTCAAGCTCGGTCGACCGTCCGGTCGACCGGTAGAAGCCAGACAGGTCAGATTTGGGATTTAAAAGGTTGTCTTTTTGGCTAAAATAAAATCCCATAAAATTACCAAAATCTACAAAAATAGTTTTAATATTATACTTTGATAATCAAACATGCTTGAGCAAAATCAAGCCATGTTACAAATAATTTGAACTATTTTTGTAACTTAAAAAATTTGGCTCAAAAAAAAACTGTATTTTTCCAAAATTGATTTTTCTAAAACTTCTCCAATACAAAAACAAGATATTTTAAACACTTTGAAAGCATAGGTGTATGGATATGATTCACTACACATACATGATGAAATATCTATGTTTTTTGACAACAAGCACTAACATGGTTTTTGTTTAAAACATATATACTTTGAATTCCAAAATCAAACCGGTATTTTCCAAAATGAAAACTCTTTTGTATTTTTCAAAATAAGAATTCTTTTA
>JAVJIF010025984.1:0-97596 GCA_038442645.1 Agave tequilana
CTACCAAAAAAAAAATAATAAAACAGTAACACTTTATAAATTCGCTAATGATTATAACTATGTACAAAATCAGTAATTATTGAATAATAATCAATAATTAATAACTCTGAATCAGAAACGGAAACCGAGTCTTAATCGGCTTCATCCCACAATCCGATCCCTAGTGGAATTGGTCCTCGGTTGGAGCTGAATATGGCAACTCCAAGTGAAGACGCTCCTCTCCCTGTTGCTTTAGGAGTCCAAAACTCTTTCAGTTTACTGGTAAGCCCTCTCCGAAAGTCCTCAAGTTTCATTCAGCCTATAAATAAAGCAAGTGATCTTCCTCAGTCTGCTGCATACAATTTTCATCGTCTTCAATCTCTCATTTGTCTCAAAAGAATTCAAGGGCTACACGTTACACACGCCATGGCTTCAGAGCAGAGCAACGAGAGTCCCGCCTCTGTGCCAATGGGTGCGGCTTCTTCGGACATGATGAGACGCGGCACTTGTGCTCCAAGTGTTATCGGGATGCTGTTCTCGAAGAACAGAAGCAACTGGCAACTGCAACAGTTGCTGCAGCTGAAAAGGTCGTTGCCATTCTTCGACTTCTATTGATTCTGTTGCGGTCATGGCTTCTTTGGTCGAAGGACTGAAGATCGAGGAGGAGGTATCAAAATCGAAGTGTGATGGGAAGCCGAGGGAGCGGTGCAGTTGCTGCAACAAGAGAGTTGGTGTGGTGAAAGGGTTCAAATGTCGCTGTGGGAACTTGTACTGTTCTACTCATCGATATCCAGAGGAGCACCGTTGCACCTTCGACTTCAAGGCTGCGGGAAGAGAGTTGGTGTCCAAGGCCAATCCTATCGTTAAGGCTGACAAATTGGAGAGGATATGATACTGCTATATACATGTATAGGTCTACAATGGCTTTGAAGTCATCAGTTTTCTAAGAGTCATGGAAGTACTGTGTTTGATCAAGTTTTAAGTTTCCTTTTTGATCTCATTTCGATGGGTTAAAGATTGTTTATGTTTTTATTTACTTGATCCTTCTTTTACTCTCTGAGTTCGTATTGTTCACCTGGAAGTCAACTTCAGCGTATAATGTGAATCATCTTAAAGTCTTATTAAATAGAGATTCTAATTTGATAGTAAGTAAATTATGTCATTTGTGGATAGGAGACTTAATACTGACGAGGTTAGTTGCTCACAGATGAAAAGGCAAGACTGAGAAACCAGAGAATAAAAATCAATATTGACAGATGGGAGGTTTATATAGGAAGAAGCTTGTGTCGCCTCGATTTCTTTGGAAGAACGGTCTAATATTTCCTATTTCCTTGATTCGAGCTTCCGCACTATGTTTGGCAAAACCCCTAATATCCAGAAAGTTGCAATCATTGCGCTTTTCTCACGCGTGAGGTCCACGTCAACGTCAACAAGTTTCCATGCGATTTCTGACCCATCTCGGGCTGAAATCACACGAGTAAATGGAACCACTAACTTATATAATTGGCCAAATAGAAGTGTGGGTGAGCCTCTGCCGATTATAAAGCCTAGTTTGACAATTAGATCTGGTCTTCGGGACTATGATTTTCATGAGGTTCTATGAGGCCAAACCATAAAAAATTGAAACCATGACTTGTTTGGCAATCAAAATAGGGTCTCTAGCCTCGAAAGTTGATGAAACTATGGTTTCGAAAGCTCTACTATGAGTAAATTTTTTAAAACCATGAAATTTAGAAGAAACCAAATAACCATTGTGGTTTGTTAAACTTTTAAGTTTTCAAAACTAAGGTTTGTTTTGTTTCATATTAACTTGAAACGAAACCATGATTTTCAAGATAATGTTGTCAAACTAGACCTAAATAGAGGTCCAAGGGACCTCACCCGTGCATCAGCTCTTACTCCTTAAGTTTAGCTCTAGTCATAATTTTCTAAAGCGATGATTGACTTGAGCGTCTGAGGAGGATCGTCAGAAAGATGCATTAGACAACTTTGGATAAATTATCATTTTAAGGATTAATTTCAAAAAAAATCCTTTTGAATTATTAATTACTAAAGTCATAGAACTTCTCCTTATTTATAGTTTATCACTAAAGCCATCTAATGTTTAAAGATTTCATCACATCTATGTTATTTCATCTATTATCTACACACTTAATGTGACACTGAATATACTTTCTTCAGACGAAATACCTTTCCTTTCTACCCTTGAAAAGATGAGCAATGGGTTGAAAGTTCTTTTTGTTGTCTCTTGTACATACAATTGGAAGAAAATAAAAGAGAATTCTGAAATAAATCTTATGAATAAAGGGTTGGGGTTATTCCTTGAGTTTGCATTTGAAAGTATACCTAGAGGGGGGGAGGGGGTTGAATAAGTGTACAAACTAATCTAAGACAAATAATGCGAAAATTAAAAATTTAATTGCTAACACACTATGTGTAACCAAGATTGAGCCCGAATTCCCAGTGAAGGGCTCTGGAATTACTCCTTCAGATTTCTCTTAATTATGAGTTGAGGTACTTTAAAAGCTCTCTTGATTGAATACAAGTGTGGGTACACAAACTATATTTAGCATGTATATGAATATGAGCAAGTAATAACGATGCAAGATATAAAGAGAGAGTTGAGAAAAAGTCGATCAAACGCAAACACAGGAATATGTTTCTAGGTTCGAGCCATTGCTCTACGTCGCCACCTCACACAGAATGATTTTCATTATGTCCACACAGGACCTTCCACAAAGGGATATCCACCGAGGATTATATTCAACACTTGGAGTACACAACTCCTCTCTCAAACATAAATATCTACACAAGAGGTGGGCAGTTAGCCAAGTATAAAGTAAAAGAAAAAATACAACTGGTGATCCAAATGATCACAAACAACTCTTGGTGATCTTCAAACACCACAAACAATTTTTCTCACAATACAAAGATCCTAAAGATAGATTTGAAATGATAGCTCAATGTGAGAAAATAAAGTTTTTGAAAGAAAAACAAAGAAAAACTCTTGAGAAAAAACTCATGATAGATGAAGAATTGAAAATTATAAAAACTTCATTTCTCAAAACTTTGTTTTCTTTGAATTTTTAAAACTTTAAACAAGTAAAGAATAAAAATTTTAGCAAAACTCTTTTGCAAAACTAGCTGAAAACTCTAGAGAAGTGGAGAAATTTAGCTCTTAAAAATCTTATTGAAAACAGCCCCCACAACCCCTATTTATAGGGCTTGAGAAAAATTAGCCATTGGGGTCAAAAATTAGCCGTTGGGCTGTCGATCGACCGCCGGGTCAAACGACTAACAGTCGAATTTTCAACCGTTTCAGCCATCGGTCAACCGCCCGGTTAACTGGCCCCAAGGCAAACTTGCCTGTCGGTCGATCGCTAGGTCGACCAGGCCTACCCGAGAGTTGGATAGTGCCAGTCGGTCAACCGCACGGTCGACCGGTCTATAGGCTAGAGCCTTGTGTACGTTTTGTGCACATCGGTCGACTGAGCTCTAATCCGGTCGACCGGTCGGTCAAACCCTAGAAGGCTCAAAACTGGTTTTTAAGGTTTGAAAATGCAACTTATCAATTTCCTAAAAATTTCTATAAATTCCATGAAATTCACAAAAAAATAAGTTTATGTATACATTTGAGGAACAAATCTGTGTGATAAAAATCAGCACATATTACAAACAATTTGAACTATTTTTGAGGCATGGAAATTTAGCTTTAAACCAAAACCGGTATTTTCTAAAAACAAGTTCTAAATGGAAATCTAATTTTTTTCAAAATTGTATAAATACAAAAACAAGATATTTAAATACTATTTAAGCATAGTGTGTATGGATAGAATCCAATACACATGTAAATGATATACCTATAATTTTGATATTAAATCCAAAAATTAGTTTTGTTAAAAACATAACTTAAAACACATGAAGTAGATACATCCAAAATAAGCTTTTTGACAATATGAAACATAATGTATATGGGTGAAATCTAATATACATTAAACCATGTAAACTTCTTTTGATGAATCCATTCATGAAAACAATATATGTATACTTGAAAATCTAAAATAGTTAATCGAAACCAAAACTTTTGAACTTGTGTGTGTACTTGAGCATATAAAACTAAACTATCCTTACACAAGATCTAAACTCTAAATTAAACAAACCAAAGTCTTCTTATCGATCTTCATCTCCAACACGACTCGATCCAAATACGATCCAAAGAGCTTGATTCTATCTCGAGTACTAAATGTGATCTTGACACGGCTGCTCTTGAATCAACATGTGTTAGCTCCAAAAATGACTTTAAATTCTTTGTTGAAGCTAAACACCTACTAGATCTTGATCATTATCTGAAACTTATTAAACACAAGATCATTAGTAACATAATTTCACAAGTTAATCATCATCAAAATTAAGGTGAAGGGCCTTTGGGCCAACAATCTCCCCCTTTTAATGAGGATAAAACTTATAAGATTATATATGCATGGATTAAAGATAAGCTTCATAGAAGCTCCCCCTCAACTCATGCATATGAAATAAACAAATAGATATTCAATGTAAGTTCAAATACTAATAAAAAATAACAAAAAAATATGCAATAAGGATCATAAAACACATGTATATATGCATAAATAATCAAGAAAACATGCAAATATAAACCCAAATCTTTCTCTCCCTTTTTGTCAATCATCAACAAAGGGATAAGAAAGACAAACAATACCATTAAACATATTTTAAAATAAAAATTTTGATATCAATAAAAACTATCAATTGATACCAATTGAAAGGAAAAATATTATCAATTGAAAATGAAATAATCTTTTTATCAATTGATATCAATAGAAGGACATGATGACAATTGAAAGTAAAAAAACTAAATTTTTAGGTAAATACTAAAACCATTTTGCAGTATAGATACCAATTTGAGAATAATACCAATTTAAGATTATTGATACCAATATTAAAAATGTTAGCATTTTTCAAAATAAAATATTTTTCATCATAAAAGTGAGAGTAAGATGCCAATTGAAAATAAATACCAACTGAAAAATAAAACAAGAATTTTTCTCTCCTTTATGAAATACCAATAAAAATAATGCATAAGCTTGTAAAGATACCAGCTGTCATTAAGAATTAAATCAAGTTTAGCATGAAATCAATTTGTGCCAAATATGTATGGTCATATATGATTCTAGCACAAGAAAACATTTATATGTCTGTATGATCAGAGCAATATAATATCAATTAAAATATAATGCATACATATAGAAAACATGAGTATACAAAATTAATTTTCATTATAAGAAAGTGTATAACTCATAAGTACCTCCCTTTCATGCACATGTTTGAAAGATATTCATTTAGGAGCATACAAGACATGGTCGCCTGCCTTGTATATGAGATATTTTACAGATTAAGATTCATGTAATACATAACTGTACGCTACATCAGAAAGTGATGAACATTTCTTCTAGCCATTCAATGTAAACACAAGAAAGGGTCCAAACCCAGTTTGATAACAGATTCATGACACAATTACTAGTTGTATTTGGCTCCAAGCTTTAGTGGAAGTTTCTCAAGAATGTTTTCCCGTGCTAGAAAAAGTGTTATTTTCGCTACAGGCTGTGCACCATTAGCTTTGATAGAAAACTGTATCCTACTTTCTTTTTATTGTATGTCTCTTGCTAAGTTGAATAAGTTATATTCTCTTGGACTTTTTAATCTTCAATTTGTATAGTCTAAGAAACTTGAATGGTCCAAGAAAACTTGAATGGTCTAAGAAACTGAACTTAAGTACAGGAGTGTGTGTAGTTTTCATGTCATGTGGTTCATTGGGGATGTTTGCAGTCATCCCTTTTTAAATAAACACAGCTGTTTTGAGTTTTCAAGTGAATCAAGTTAAGGTTTCTGAAGAGTTCATTTTCATTTTGATCCAGTAAAGTCCTCTCCTGTAGTGGGGTTTCTGTCACAAACTTCTCATGTCTTGTCTGTATAAAACAAAGATTTCATCGTTTTAGTAAGTTACAGGCTGGATAGGATTGACATTAAACACTGTTTTGTGAGTCTCGTTTTAACTTTTTGTGGAGAACAACACTCGTGTAATTTTATCAGCTCAATTGTTCGCGCTAGGCCTAACTGGCTCCTTGAAGGTATCTTGATTTTCCCTTTTTGCATTCTTATCCTTTACAAGTCATCTTGGTTCTTCAAAAATGAAAGAATTTGTCAAGATTGAAATTTGACACTTTCACATGTACCTTCCTATGCATTTTCCAAAAAGAAAAAAGAACTTGCTGGCTTTAGCAATATACTTGTCATGCACTCTCTCTCTCTCTCTCTCTCTCTCTCTCTCTTATTCTTGGCTGGGAGAACGTCCATATGATGTTTGTACCACAACTCTCTCATTTTCGATCGGGAGAAATGTCCATATAATAATAAACAATACCAAAAAAAAAAAAAACAGTAACACTTTTTAAATTCGCTAATAATTATAAGTATGAAGAAGATAAGTAATTATTGAATAATGGTAATGCGCAAGAATCTATATTTATGGTTCCAGCCAGACGGAAAGGCCAAAAACCAATTCTTTTTGGGCGAATCTCGTCTGAACCAATGCCCCGCGAAGAATCAGAAGGCGAAGAAGAACCCCCTCAGTTCGGTCATTACGAACCAAAAGCGCTCAGAATGATGAAACACATGGGGTATGATCTAGCAAACGGACCCGGGTTGAATTTCGACAAAGGAAGAAGGACGCTGCCTCGATCTTTTGTGCCGAAAGGGAAAGCACCCGATTATTATCATCAGACCCGCTGGGGGTTGGGCTATGTATCAACTCTGGTCCCATCAGCTTCTGATTCTCGAGAATCGTCAGGCCACGATTACTCTTCAGGCACGTCATCGTGGGAATCAGATGTCAGTGTCGGTAATATCTTCGGAGAACTTTCAGTGAACATGGTTTCAACAAGCCACCTGGAAGACGGAGATGAAGAAATGATCCAATCTGATACAGATCCTTGGATCAAACATTTAAATACTCTTTGGGACACCCGCTTTGAACAGCGCGAGCCACCCACAGAGCCCCGATTCCACGGATACGGGGACGTCACTGCGACGTATATACGTAGGTCAGAAGAAGCCCCCACGTATATACGCTAAGCATAAAAGTACAACAAGAAATCAGAGTACAACACGAAGCGTGGTATCCATAATATGCCAACACAAA
Source organism: Agave tequilana (assembly GCA_038442645.1). Lineage (NCBI taxonomy): Eukaryota > Viridiplantae > Streptophyta > Magnoliopsida > Asparagales > Asparagaceae > Agave > Agave tequilana. The sequence goes on from JAVJIF010025984.1 coordinate 7,196, forward strand.
AGTACATATACAAAGTCATCACAGGATATGATAAACAACTACACATTACATGTATCTTTTATCATAAACAAGTCCAAAAGTAAAATATACAAGATAAACGCAAAATGCTCACGAGTAGGATGAAGATCCCGTGAGTCAAAAGAAGAGTCAGGCACGAAGGAAGCAGAACTAGCCTGCCCGCTCACTAGAGGAAGCTCAATCTACAGTGGACGGCTCCACTACGATCCAAGCTTCGGAATCTGAATATGCAAATCCAAGGAGTCAAGACATATGAACAATAAACAAACTACAGCCAAATGGCTAAGATACAAGAGTAAAAGAGTTAGGACAGTAAAATGAATATCAATCAGTAAGAAATGGAAACATGACAAAATAAAGTTGGAAAGACTATCATCGTAGTCCAAACAGGAATATAGGAATCATAATGGGAATCATGACTTAATAAGTAGAACAGGAGTCATAACTAGAATCACAACGTAACATATGACGATAATAGAAATCATAACAGATGTCTTATTATTATTACTCATCTAACCCATATATCTAGGTATGTGTCTCGGTGTATACCCGGTATATACCCCAACTCACATACATCCATATATAAGAAGTCGAGGTTGTTATTGGAAATAGCGGTTGTATCAACGAACTATGTTTACAGTGGGTCCCGTACATACCCGGGACTACGGTCCAGGGTTGTTCCGTTGCATGGAAACGGAAACCAGCCGCAAGGCTTGTCCAGGAGGAGGGACTTATGTATGCCCGTTAAAACTGGGGTGTAGGGAGCCAGCTCTCCCCTCGGTCCCCTGGAGTACCACAGGTCAGACCGGATATAGTGCACAATACCTAAAGCCACTGTAAACACGAACACATATCGATATCCGCATATTTCCCCCGACCCAATACAAGTTGGTCCATTTTAGGATTTAATAGTTTCATTGTCACTTTACGGGAAAAATAGGAAATGGACATGATCAGGAATAAGGAGTACAGAAGCACTATATAGTCAGGTCACTGCATGTAAAGCAGGAATACAATATACAGGTCACTGATCATGATACAGGATAACAAATCAGGATTCCCGTAAAGATGACAATCACAAGTCGAGTCATCATGCTGAGTGTCAAGTGATAGCATGACAGAGTGGTGATATTTAGTAAACAACCAAGCATATCAAGAATGGATAGTAGTCAGGTAAGTCATAACATAATAAAAGGGTCTTGCCAAATAGTGGCATGGCAGGTGGTTAGATGATAACACAGTTGCCAAGTGATATACATATGATAAATGGTAGCACATACTGACAGGTCTAAAATAATGCCAAGTGGTAATGTAAAAGCAATGGTCCCAGTCCAACAAGTCCAACGACCACGAAGGGTCGGCCACGCATAGCATAAAGCAATAAAAGATATAAAGCATGAAATACAATACATGAAGACTAGAGCGAGGATACTATCATAATCAATGGAATGGTAAAGCAAGAGGGTAGCGAGTGAGAAGAGTGTATCATGCTGGGTATAGAGTGATAGCATGACAAGATGATGATATCCAACAAGTAACCAATCAAGTCAAGAGATTGATATTAATCAGGGCAAGTCATATCATAACAAGTGGTTCTTACTAGGTAGTAACATGCCAAGTGGTCAGGTGATAACATAGTGGAAGTTAGATGATATACATGTGTTAAAAGGAAACATGAAACTGACAGTCTGAAGCAACGATATAGCAATGATAATATAATAGAAACCCAGAGTTCAATGACCTCGAAGGGTCAACCACGCATAGTGTACGATAAGAAAGTAGGCATAACACAGATAGAGTACATGAACAAGAATGAAACAAGCAGTAGCATATCAATGGAAATATGAAGTGACTAGAGGTGACATACATCAAGTAATAGGTCATAAAGTACAAGTCATGAAGTACGAGTAAGAACAATATATAGTACATGTATCAAGGATGAGATACAAAGTCAAGAAGGTAATCAAGTATAATAGACAGCCATAAGTTAGTCGACTAGGTTGGTAGAGTAGTCGACTAATAGAAGGGTTAGTCGACTAACAGTAGGGTATAGTCGACTAAAACTGTGTAACAGAGTTGGGTTTCTGATTCAGGGAAAGTTAGTCGACTAGGTTGAAATAGTAGTCGACTAACAGACATGTCAAGTCGACTAACAGTTATGTTAGTCGACTAAAACTGTGATACAGAGAGTTGAGTTTATTTCAGGAGTCGACTAGGGGAATTCTAGTAGTCGACTAGGGATATCTAGTCGACTGGTAAAAGGGACTAGTCGACTAAAACTGTGAAGTCAGAAAAGGCTACGTTTCAGCTAAGGGTTTCTAGTCGACTAGGTTCTAGGTCAAGTCGACTAATCATGGGAAAAACAGAATACAGAGCAGAATCTGCTGGTTGTGTTGGATGGTCTAAAAATAGGATTTTTATGACATATGAACACAAGATATGGAGATACAAGTATGCTTAGGAAAGAAACAAGTCTTGGTGAGTAAAAATACTCACAAGGATTGGTTAGGTGAAGCTTTGTAGTCTTGAAAAGATCCCAAGGTGGAGATGATGGCCTCAATCCAAAAGTAGTTGTTGAAGTTGAAGTTGCTTGAGGTGGAGAAGATGATCTTGATGTTGCTTTGGGAGTTGGTGGTTGAAGATGAAGACCTTGATGATGCCCTAGATGAAGCTCTTGAAGTTGGAGGTTGAGTTGAGAGGGAGGAGGATTTTGGTGAAGGGATTTCTTTTGGTGAAGTGAAGAAAAAAGGAAAAGGAAATGTAAAGGAATGTTTATATATGATTTGGAATTTGTGAAGGGGTTGTAATTGAGATGGAAGAGAGGGGGTTATTTGCAAAAAGGGGAGGTGAGGTGAGTGTCCCTCTCTTGGCCACTTGGCCGGCCATGGAAGAGAGAGAGAAAGAGAGATATTTTTGTGGGAAGTGTGTGGAAGAGTGTGGAATTATTGGAATTTTGGAAAATGGAAATGCTTTAGCTTGTGGAGGGAAGAAGGAAATAAAGGAAAAGGAAAAATGGAAAAGAAATTGAAATGAGAAGATATTTTCTTGGAATTAGGATTGGAAAATATTGAAAGGACAGATACCCGGGTTTAAATCGAGGATACGGAAAACATTTCGGAAAATACCGGAATCGTCCGAAATTCAAGTATCTCGGAACGACCCGAAATAATTATCAAAAATCCATAATATTATATTAAGAATATTGGTGAAATCCGTTTTAAGAAATACTTTATAGTTTTAAAACTAAAAATCCCGGAACCAGTTATCTACCGACTCCGTTGGAATTTTCATAAAATCATAAAATCCTCATAAAAAGAATTTAGATAAGAAATAGGATTCCAAGAAATAAAGTCTAAAGAACTATCTAGAAATTCCTAACTGTTTGTGAAATAAAAATACTGGAATCAGTCTTCTACCGACTCCGGTGGAATATCCATAAATTCGTAAAATCTTCAGAAAAAGTATTTAAGTAATAAACATAATTCTAAGAAGAAATGTCTAAAGAATCTTCTAGAAATTCTAAACAGTTTGTAAGATAAAAATTCGGGAATCGATCAGCGGCACTGGTCGACACCGATTTTGAAGAAATTCCTTTTAATTCCGAAAAATTCCAGAAAATCATATAAAATCTAAAATATTGGAAAACGATGTTTAAAATTAAAATCGGTCAAATCTAATTATCAGAATGCCCAAACCGAGCAATACTCTGGGATCGGGCCTTCGGTTCAGGCTAAGGCTGACTCCGAGTCCACGAATCCAAATATAAGATAAAACAATTATACAAGGAATACAAAATAAATACAGGAAACAAATCGAAAAAAATACGACCGAAAATCTGAATACGCAACTAAGTACGTATTCCGGGGACGGGGTATTACAACAAGGTTGTTCAAGTTAATCTTGGAGACGAGGCCAATCCTAAGCCCATCTTCATAAGTGACGGCCTGTCACCTTCGGAGAAAAAAGATCTAATATCTCTTGTACAAGAGTATATAGACGTCTTCGCCTGGAATTACGAGGACATGCCCGGACCTGATCCTCAAGTGGCTATGCACCGTCTCAACATCATTCGGACGTAAAGCCCGTCAAACAACAACACGACGGTTCCGCCCAGAAATAATGGAGGCAATTCAATTGGAAGTCAGAAAGCTTATAGATTCTGGCTTCATCAGGGAAGAACAACATCCCGACTGAGTAGCCAACATCGTCCCCGTTGCTAAGAAAAACGGAAAGATCCGGATCTGCACCGACTTTCGTGATCTAAACGAGGCCTGTCCCAAAGACGAATTCCCACTGCCAATCACAGATGTCATGATTGACAATACTTGTGGATTCGAACGAATGTCCTTCATGGATGGATTCTCAGGATACAATCAAATTAAAATGTATCTTGATGACGAAAAGCACACCTCCTTCAGGACACCACTAGGGGTATATTGCTACACCGTCATGCCCTTCGGACTGAAGAATGCAGGGGCAACGTATCAAAGGGCCATGAATTCCATTTTCCATCAGCAAATGCGCAAAACGGTGGAATGTTATGTTGATGACATCGCGGTAAAAAGCCGCACTAAAGGTGATCACATATCTGACCTGAAGGTTGTCTTTGATATCATGCGGGCTCATCAATTGAAGATGAACCCCACCAAGTCCTTCCTGGGGGTGGCCAGTGGCAAATTCCTAGGATTTGTTGTAACCTCCACGGAATCCATTTAGACCCGAAAAGGTTCGCGCTATCCAGGAGATGCAACCTCCGAGAAATCTCAAGGAACTCAGGGGATTGCAAGGACGATTGACGTACATCCGCAGGTTCATCTCAAACCTCTCCGGAAGATGCCACCCCTTCACCAAATTAATGAAGAAGGGTGTCTCGTTCATTGGGACGACGCTTGCCAACAAGCGTTTGAGGAAATCAAACAATACCTCACCCAACCACCAGTCCTTGCAGCTCCGGTATCCGAAAAGCCTTTCCTGATGTACGTCCGAGCAATGGATCATTCTTTGGGAGCTCTACTAGCTCAGAATGATGATCAAGGACGAGAACAAGCAATCTACTATCTGAGTAGAACAATGATCGGAGCCGAACATCGGTACAACCCGATCGAGAAGGAATGTTTGGCACTGGTGTTCGCAATGCAGAAAATGCGACACTATTTGATAGGCCAAACTATAAATGTCATATCAAAAGTCAACCCCCTGAGGTTACTCATAACTAAACCTTCATCATTAAACGGCCAGCTGGCAAAATGGGCCATATTGCTATCCCAATATGAGATGCACTTTTTACCACAAAAGGCCATTAAAGGACAAACGATGACAGATTTCCTTGCTGAGCACCCAGATCCGAGGGCAGCCAAACTCTACGAGGATCTCCCAGATGAAGTCGCCGAAGTCTGCCTGACTCAGACATCGTTTGAAGGTCAAGTGTGGTAACTTTTCTTCGACGGTGTATCGAGAACAAGCCCAAAAGGACTTATAGTAGTGGGGGTAGGAGTAGTACTCGTCTCCCCCACAGAATTACGTGATTCCCCGAGCTGTCTCGCTAACCGAACCTTGCTCCAACAATGTAGCGGAGTACAATGCCCTTTTGATTGGGATGCAACTCGCTGATGAGATTGGCGTTAAAAATCTCGAGGCATACGGCGACTCTAAACTCATCGTCAGCCAAGTTCGCGGAGAGTACGGAGTCAGACATGAAGACCTGGTACCCTACTACAACGCAACTATCCACATGGCCGAGAGGTTTTCAAACTTTTACATCGATCATGTACCGCGCAGGCAAAATGCACATGCAGATGCACTCGCATCCCTCGCTGCCTCCTTAGCTCTTCCAGCTGGAGCAATGGAGAAAGTATTTGTCTACAACCACGACCTGTATTGTCCGAGAGTCGCTCTCGAGGACTTCCAGGAGTCAACGGGAGGTCGTCACGGCAAGGAAGCACTTGAAGCGTCAACCGGTCCAGAGCCTAGAGACTGGCGATTCCCCTACATTGATTTTGTCTTATATGGCATCCTGCCTGAGGACACCAAGGAGGCGGCTGCCATTCGAAGGAAAGCCCCCAAATTCTACTATAATGCGATTACGCGGACGTCGTATCATCGATCGCACGACGGAATCTTGCTCCGATGCCTCTCACCAAGAGAGGCCCAAGAGGTATTGAAAGAAGCCCACGACGGTATGTGTGGAGCCCATCAACCTGGCCCAAAACTGGCACATCGACTCCAAAGATTGGGTTACTATTGGCCCAAGATGATTGCCGACGCCGTCACCTATGCCAAAAGATGTCATGCTTGCCAAGTGCATGGAGATTTCATCCACCAAGCACCAGGGTACCTCCACTCCACGACCTCTACTTGGCCATTTGAAATGTGGGGGATGGATGTGGTTGGCCCTATCAGCCCACCATCATCAAAGGGACATTGGTTCATTTTGGCAATAACCGATTATTTCTCTAAATGGGCCGAGGCCATTCCTTTGAAGGAGGTAAAATCATCTAACGTGATCAAGTTCGTGAAACATCACGTTATTTACCGTTTCGGTGTACCTCGGCGAATTGTCCATGACAATGGACCCCAGTTCATCAGCCAGGCTTTCCAGAGATTCTGCGCTAAGTTCAGAATCCAGAGTGTGTCCTCAACGGCATACTATCCTGCTGCTAACGGCCTCGCAGAAGCTTTCAACAAGACCATTGGCAAGCTTCTCAAGAAATTCGTCTCGAAAAGTCAACGAGACTGAGACGACAAGCTGGGTGAATGCTTATGGGCCTACCGCACAACTGTGCGAACCCCAACTAAAGCTACGCCATTTTCTTTGGTATACGGGTGTGAGGCCGTGCTTCCACTGGAAATCCAAATTCCATCTCTACGCGTCGCCTTGACAGCAGAGATGACAACAGAGGAGAAGCATCGACAGCGACTACAGGAATTGGAGGCCTTAGACGATAAGCGTTTGCAGGCCCAACAACAAATCGAGCTTTACCAAGCTCGTATCACCAGAGCCTTCAACAAGAAAGTTAAAGTGCGGACTTTCAAGAAAGGCGATCTTGTCTTAGCCATCAGAAGACCCATGATGATGACGCATAAGACAAAAGGGAAATTCCAGCCCAAATGGGAAGAACCATTTGTAGTAGAGTCAGTCTACTCAAATGGATCATATCGCCTCATAACCTCAAATGGCGATACACTAATGATGCCAATCAATGACAGATTCTTGAAGAAGTACTATCCTTAATGGTATTCTTCCGCTGATCAAGTTAAAAGTATACCTCTGATCAAAACAAGAAGAGTTTCTTCATTAAGTATCCGACGCCTCCGACGGCTAAAGATAGAGGAAAATGTTAGCTTCTAAGCCCAACATAAGTCTTCGACAACTCATCATGCTGAGGGGAATAGCATGGCTAGCCCAACTCAAACGGTAGTTGGTAAAGACACCTCAAATCCGTTGATAGCTGAGGGTTTGCTAAAAATCCTAAGTGGACTTGGTTCCACTCCTTCCTCCAAAATCCCTTACCAATTCTCGTCCACAGAATGGTAGGTCTACAAAATGCAATCGTTACCAAGTTAACACTATACCTCTGGTAATGGAAACTTTCAATACTCCTTGTCGAGTACGAACTTTGCTTGTCAACTTTACATGGAGTAGCAAACTTTCAAAATTGCCAAGTTAATACTATACCTCTGGCACTTCAAAATTCCACTTGTCAATTCTCATCAATAGAATGACAGGTCCTCAAATTGCTCTTATCACGAGCCAATCTTTGTCAAGTTAATATTACACCTCTGACAAATTATTGTTTAAGTTAACATTATACTTCTAAACAGTACATCAAGTGTCTGTCAAGTTAATATCACACTTCTGACAGTCACTTTCCTTCAGACTTCCATATCGAGGCTGAAATGGATGATGCCAAGTTAACACTACACCTCTAGTATCCAAGTCATTGCTGAGTTCAACAAAACACTTATGGCTATGACTTTTCCTCGGACTTCCTTATCCAAGCCGAGATACCAATGCCAAGTTTAAAATTACACCTCTAGCATTACTTTCACTGTCAAGTTAAACATCACACCTATGTCAGTGACACTTTCAGTTTTCCCAAATAAAAATGAAATACTTCTGAGTCAAGTTAATATCACACCTCTGACTCACATCCTTGTCAAGTTAACACTATACTTCTGACAAGACTACATCCAACCCGTTAAGTTAATATCACACCTCTAACGGTAAAGATTTTCCTGGATTCCCCATGAATCTAGACTCACTTGTTACTCTCTTCCACAGAATAACAAGTCTACCTAAAAACATTGTTAGGTTAATACCACACCATTAACAGTGTTTCCATCAACTCCCCAGCTGAGCTTAATCAGGTTAATCCCGAACCCTTGATAAAAATTCACCTTCCCTGGAGGTACAGATTCCACCTGTCACTTTCTCTTATAAAGTGGCAGGTCCATCAAAATTATTTCATCTCTGTTAAGTTAATATTACACCTCTGACAGTATTGTGAAAGTTCCTGAAATAGGATCTTTCCCTACAAAATTTGACTTATTAAGATTATCATCATGGTTTTGACAAAGTCAAAGATTCTTTACTTCTATGCGTCTAACTGAAATACAAAAAGTTCAAGACGATAGAAGAGGCAAAAAAAAAGTGTCACTTTTATTTTTATCCAGGCATATGAAAGTGATACAAAACGCTCTCTTATACAATAAGATTGAGTGTTACAATACAAAAAGTCCCCCTCTCTCTCTCTCAGAGGCTGTACTCACTCCTTGAAGCCGCATCTGATTCCAAGTACATGATGCTCTGAAGGACGCCAAACCAGGATTGGACACTGTGGCGACGGTCGGAGCTGATTGCCCTATGATGCATGACGTAAACATCGAAAGAACCCTTGTTGACTAAGAGTAATGGTGTTCTTGAGGTCTGATGGCAGCAGAATCCTCCGATTCCACTTGACCATCAAAGTGGCGGGATGCAATCCTTCGTTGATGAACATCTCTTCCGCCAGAAGGTCATCCAACGAGCGTAGAGTTTCCTCAATGTCACTTCTGGGGTAAGAGAGGAGGTTCTGAGACCTCACAGGGGATGCTATCCACCACTATATCCACCGCAACCCCCGCCGCCATACTCACTCTGACCATCCCATGCCAGCAAGCATGACTGGTGCATTGAATCCAAGGAGATCTTGGCGAGGGTTAAGTCCTCGTCAGGGACCATGACTTCTTCCCTTGTGGACGACGAGGACCATGACTTCTTCCCTTGTGGACGACGAGGTCCATGACTTCCTCCCTTGTGGACGAACATTGATCAAGTTCACCGGCCGAAATATTCTCCCAGGGTCCCAGAGAACCTGAAAAAGGACGATCAAGCCTACCTGCAAAAAACAAATAAAGAAATTAGAAGATCTGAAGCTTAGTATACTTCGACAAAAACAACTAAGTGACAGACGCAGTCATTTGCTGAAGACTGCAGACGCAAGAATGACCCGCACAGTGAGCCAAACTGCCACGGCGACAGAAACAGACGCGATCAAAACTGTGATATACACAGAATTTGAACGCAGTCTCGTCTTACATCCGCGCCTAAAGAACGCGATGCGAAAAGACTCAGACGCCAAAAAAATTGCCATCTCCCTGTTGGATGAACAGGAGTTGCAAAATTCAGGCTTGAAACCATCGGCCCGAGTTAAAGTCCTTCCAAGTCAGCGACCTCAAGACGCGAGCTCTGTGCGTAAAGCCAGTGGTCGAGTGCCAAAGATTCTCTATACTCGCGTCCAGAGAAGTTTAAGTCGATGACACAAATTCCAGAAAAGGAATGCACCAACTAAGACTTTATGAGAAAATCCAGATGGTGATATCTCTTTAAGAGATATCAAAATTCAAACCTGGTTGGACTAAAAATATCATGGCGAGTCGGGACGGCATACCCGCAGAGGCCTCTATTAAGAGTTGAACTCTCTGCATCGAAGCGCGGACATGAAAGATGATCAAGGAGACGCTTTCAGTTATTTGACAGTGGCAATCCCCTGAAGAGACCAAACAGAAGCATGAAAGCTCTGAGTCATCTTCATCCATAGAGTCATCTTCATCCATGGAGGCAGACCCCTGTTGGAGGCCCTGAAGAAGGCGGAATTTCTCAGAGCAATCGCTCTCAAAAGAAAACAGTCTAAGTGTGGACTGTTAAAGGGAGAGGGTGAGTCCTATTTATAGGCAACCCCTAATAACCATAATTAATGGTTCATTAATCAGAACCGTCGGCCTTAATGATCGCACGACTGTCAAAGTCCAATAGAAGGCTGACGCGTGGAGCGTCGCTTCGGGAAGCGTCGAAGACGCTGGTCTCCAACCGCCAGCACCGGTTTGGCATTAAAAGGCGTTAATGCCTAAACCCAATGAAGGGCTGACGCGTGGACAACTGCTTCGGGAAACAACGGATGATGCGGGTTCCCAATCGTCAGCGAAGACTTGACGTTTTAAAGATCTCACAAAATCTTTATGACAGGCTGCATGTAACGCCTGGGAAGTTATACCAAGACGCAGGCATGAAAGCTGCGTCCAGGAACCCGCGCTCCTTTTGCAGATTGAATGGTATCCACCTGCGTTCCAGAGGACTGTCCGCGTGACTCAAAGTTGCGTTCCTCAGCAAAAGGGACCCATTCTGGGGGTCTCAGTGGGAAAGCACACAAAGCTGCGTCCTGAGGTGTATATCTTCAGCAGGAAAGGCCTATCACATTTACAAGTGTTGAGGAGCCGCGTCTGTATGAATGGTGGTGGGTTTTGCACCAAATCAAAAACCCAGCGTCGCGCCCCTGTATATGTCTACACCAGTTTTAAGAGGCGTAAGACCACATTATTACTGAATATTGAACTCTGCGCCTGAATGAAGCTAAGGACTTCGGCCAGTGAATCACACTCAAAGCTGCGTCCTTCGCGTCCGCTTGAACCGCGTCTTCACTAGCAGGTCAGACTCGCGTTCCTCAGAACCGCGTCTCTCTCTATGAATCGACGCCGCGTTTCATCAGAAGAACTTAGTTCTGCCTAAGTTCAGTATTCACAGTCAGCCAGAGACTGTGATTAAGAAGTTGAATTCATCTATAATGGGGCAATGAAGGTGGAACAAAAGAATTTCAGAAACTTTTATTATTCAAAAAAGATAAAAGTAAATATAAACACTCTGGGTAAAATAGAGTGTCCCTTTCTTTACAAGAAAAAAAAAGAAAGGAAGGAGAAGGCTAAAGATCCTGGTTCGCCAAAGAACGGATTTGTTCTCTAAGGCGATGTATCTCATGCTGACGTGCCTTCTCAGCTTCCACGAAGGCTTGGGCCCGCAGATCCTCCTCGGATAAAAATCTCTTCGCCTGTACTCGGAGGGATTCCAGCTCGGAGGAATTAACAGAGAGGTTTGCTTCAACCTGTACCTTGGCAGCCTCTAACTCTGCTAGCCTCTTTTCAGAAGTGGCCAACTTCTGTTCATTGATAGCAATCAAAGCCTCAGCGCTGGCTATGGTAGCTCGAGCATCGAGGATGACCCGCTTCGCAGCCTGCATGACCATCTCAGACTCCTTTGACTCGACAGTTAGCTTTTGGTGGTCAGCCTGGAAACATTCGAGAAGACGGGTCCTTTCGGTTATCTTTTTTTCCACCTCTCTTCGCTCTTGCTCTTGAGCAGCAAGGAGCCTAGTCAGAGTTTCTTAGGCCTCATGAAATGAGTCAACATTCTCCAGGGATCTAAGCTCTTTCAAGTCATGTCCCAACTTCTCCACCAGCAACAGGCACGCCTTTGTTGGTGAAGGGCCTCCGGCTAAATCGATGTTCTCGACCAGATTTCCGAGAAACATCCGCGCGAATTCGAAGGAGCTATTCCCAGACAGGATGAAATCAATACATGATCGCATGGAGGCAAAGAACTGCTGCACCATCTGGCATTTCAGAATCCCCATGGTATCACCGCCTAAAGTGCTCCCCGATCCCCTTTCTATCACGGGGTGAGGGATGTACACCAATTCTTCCGGTACAAGAGTCGGACTAATGACAGGTACGGCAGGAGCAGGAGTAGTCGCCGGCACTTCTGGGGCTACTACGTCTGTAGAAACCTCCACGGCAGACGAAATGACAGCAAGCTCGACCCCTTTAGGATCCTCAGTCGAGGTTTGGGCTGTAGGGCCTTCCGAGTAGACACTGACCGCCAAATCTTCTACCCGAGCTTCCTCAGTGCCCTCTGCAAATTACCAGAACGTCAGCCATGACAGTAAAAGGAAAATATTCAAAATATCGATATTTCCTTACCTAGCTGAGGGTCCAAAGATGGCGGATTCTGGGGCGAACCTTGCAGAGTTGAGGTCTCCTCGACTTCAATGGTTGCCTTCTCTTGAGGCATGGTAACTAGAGCCTCAACTCTTTCCTGTTGGATCAGTTCCTGCACCATCTCCCGATATGCGAGGAAGTTGCAGCCTCGACGTCCACAGCTAACCCAGCAGCATATAAAGAAAATGTCAGAACTTATTTTTCAAATGAAAAAGAAAATTAGGTCAAGAGGCAGGAAGAGTACCTCCAGCAGAAGCAACTGCCGCTGATGGTGACGCTGTCACCGGATCACACCCATATATCTCTTCTTCCGAGATATGCGAGAATTTACTCGGATCCAGAAGAACAGGCTCGTCGTCAAAATCGACTTCCTCTTCGGATGATGAAGACGACAGTTCGACGTGAGAAGCCTCGGCAATCGGGGCTTTGCCACCAAATACCCCAGTGGTAGGGCTAGGGTCAACCACTCGTGAGCTGGGCATCAGAATGCTAGGGGACCCAGGCTGATGTACCTCATCCCTCTCTTGAGCTGAAGAAGACTCGGGCTGGGTTGAGACCCCTGGAATCTCAACGTCATCCCTACTCATTATGTCAACATCGAACGGCTCAGCTTCACCAGCTACGGTGGGTTCATCAGCTGCGGCAGGCTCATCAGCAGCGATGGGTTCGCCAGCAAATTCCCTTTCCTCTAAAATCCTGGGGCCCCTACTGCGCAAACCACGAGTACGGATTAAGGGGGCATCGTCCTCATCTTCCTCTTCTTCCCTCTATTCCTCAACACCAGAAGGGATGGCATCGGACGGGGAACTGCGGCCGCCAAGTCTCTCCGGACCTTCTTAGAGGCAGGCTCAACGGTGGAAGTAGAGCCCTGAGGACGCTTACGCACCGCCTGTCGACCCTGTGCTGCTCGAGGCTCCCCCCTCAATCCCCTTGTGACCTCCTTCTGAGCGGCCCGATACTCCTCGACGCCCCGCGAGCGCTTACCGGACGCCGACTTTGCTTCGTAAGATGCATTGATGCTCTCAATGCATGAGTATTCTGGAGTAAAGTCAGGCGTTTGATTGGCTCGGAGGTACCAGGTACAGAAGCTAAAGCCTGTACAGCATTTCGGCCCTTGGGAGGCAGACGAAAAAGTGCTTCCGTCCCTCCGGCCACACTATAATACCAAGCCCGAGCACCTTCAAACAAGTTCCTGCTGAAGGCAAGTTGAGCATTGGGGTTACCGACATATAATTGATCATAGCCGAATTGTCGGGCGAAGCGATTCGGCATGTACGGCTCGATGGTGCAAGAATCCCCTTGTCGGAAAAGTACATACCCGGGCCGAATATTGACTAGCCACCAGAAAACTCCTGACGACAGCCTTGTGAAGTTATCTGGACCCACAAAGTCAGCGTACTTATCCCCGTAAGACACACCAGTAATCTCGGGGAAGCAGCGATTGAGCTGGTAGTTCGCAGCATCTAGAATACACTTCCGGATGAAATACATGTAAGTATGACGCCAGCTTGAACTCTCCAACCGCTGCACGAAAGGGGTAAACCCCTCACACCAAGACACCGGCGTCATCAGGGAGGGACAGTGCATAACGTACCAAGCCATTAGGTACGTGTAGGGAAGCTCTACCCGAGGGTTGGGACGCTTTACCGTCGGCCTCCCCTCCGAGTCAACAATCGGCTTACCTTGGGAGTCGACAACCTTCTCTACCCTGCATAGATTCTGAGTTAGGGCCCACAACCCGCTTTGAATACCGGCTGCCATGGCCGGGAGGAGGGCTATGGACCTACCATAAGCCAGGAGCATCGCCGGGTACACTACGTCGGCAACAATCACTTCATGTGGCAGTGTAAGCACCACATAGTGCTTCAACCACAACATCAAGAAGCCCGCCAACAGTGTTCGATTGGAAATAGCGGTCCGAGCTTGATGATGGAAACTTTCGAAAACCGTGTCAGGTTTGAAAGTATCCTCGTTCGACTCCGTGGTGTAGGAGTCTACAGAAGCCTTGATCCTGTCGGCAATCTCCTTGTCGGAGCTGGGAGCCAGTCGGGTCACTGGATGGTCTTTCTGATTGATGCCATTAAACAAGTAGCTTGCCCAAGACAGCTGCTTGACTCCCCTCGTCCTCCAAGAGGTTATCTGGCCACAAATGTGGAAGTGACATAACACCTCCCAATAAGTCTCGTACACCCGAGGAGACTCTTTCCTCAAAAGGTGAAGCTCCTCAGTGGTCGGGATGTATTCCTCATAGGGAGATTCCCCCATTACCAGCCCCGAGACTTCGTACAACTCGTGCAGGGCAAGACTCATTTCTCCGACCGGAGTGAAGAATGTCCCCGTCAGAGGATTATAGCATTCCAAGATCCCAAAGAAGTTCTGAGAACTCGGTGGAATGCCATACTGCACGGCCCTGACCGCTTGGTACAACTCCACATGCTCCAACAGGCCTCCAAGATCGGCAAGGACGAAGCTCACCATCCTGCCCCACCAATACTTCTCAGTGGAATGGATCCACCCGGGCGAACGGAATTCGACCGGAAAATCACCCCCCACTTTCATGAATGCGTTAAGGAAGGTGGTGCCAAGTTTAGGATTTCTCCTACTGCGTGGTCGGTCCTGATCAGCCCGGGAAACAGGCCGAAAACCTCATTCTTATGACCAACATGATATACCTTCTTGGAGCCCAGGCTGCCGAGAGTAATCTCAGAGACGGGTCGGGAAATCTCCCACGCCATCTTCCGAGGGATAGACATGTGCTGGAGATAAGATAGTGGGTACATCCTCTCCATGTTCGGAAGAAAGAATCTTCTATCCCTATCTGACGGAGCCATTTATAATCACCGTCATGCAAGGTGTAGCTACCCTCGCTAATGTGGTCTCTGAAGAAGAAAGCCGGTTTCTTCATCGGAACGCGAGAATCGTTGTGAATGCCACATCAGTCATGAGTTCCTGGAGGGTCGCCACGTCAACATTTGAGAGCCTCTCCCTTCGCTCTTGCGACTTGTCGACAGTCACGGGAGCAGTCCTTTGCAGCACAAAGGTTAAATCACGGTCAATACCACCTACGTGCCCGAAGTGGCACTTCTTGGAGAGTGGGTCCGAGGAATGTCGCACTGCATAAGAAAATGACACTTGATCAGAATTCTAAACAAAGATGATTAAGTATCTATGATTCAGACGCAGAAGAGATACCAGACGCAGAGATTGTCAAAATCCGCGTCTGGACCCGAGGACCACAAGGCCAGTATGGAGCCCGCGTTTCAAATCCAACACTTGAGAGATAATTTCCAAGTATCGGACTCAGACGCTAGATTTATGAAACCAGCATCTGACAACGCAAGACGCGAGAATTAAATCCGCGTCCGGATTGATCACAATTAGAAACATTCTAAGTGACGAGTCCGGAATGCAAAGCTTACTGGAGCCCTGTGTTCAACAAATAAACACATGCTCAAGCAGATGAAGGCAGCAGGGTCATTAAAACCGCGCCTTGTTTGTCAACTCAAAGACCGCGTCTGAGAATCAAACACGGTTTCGAACCCGCGCTGGCGGTTCTTCTTCAAAAAAAAGGGGGGGAATTTTTAGAGTCATAAGAACTCCATAAACCCTTTTAATGGCGAAAATCAAGCCTGGTAGGCGTTATACCTGAGATGGGGGCTTCCTGCATGGAGGAACCGCCCCTTTGAGTCTCAGCGACGACCGCTTTTGAAGACGAGGCCGTAGGTTTGGCCTTAGGTGCCATTTGAGAATAAAAAAGAACTGATGTTAGATGGAAGAATTGAGAACAAAGGAGATCCTTTTCTCAAAAAACCTAACAGGCGCGCTCGAAGACGAAGATGGAAGACTAATGATGGTTTTCTGGATAACTGTTGCCATTTATAGGCACAGTGATTCGCAAAGATACGCGGCGCGTGGTTCGATTGACTTGACACCGAATCGTCTTTTGACGCGTGGGTAGAACATTTAATGCAGCGTGAAGTTCGCACGCCAAAAAGAAGATGTCCCTTCGGCGCCACAGGACACGTGGCAGTGCACTCATAGTATGGCACGGATTCGCACCAAACAGTAGCGCCTCTTCAATGGACGTGCCCCTTCGGCAAGGCCATAATTGCGTCCAAAAAGTCGCGTCTCTCCGAAGTTCGCGTCCTTCTAATCCGGCCAAATATCGCGTCTGCCTTATGGAACATCAGTCGCGTTTCATTTCCAAAAGATGCACCCTATGAAAATTGCGTCTCTAAAGCAGTACTATCCCTGCGTCTCAAAGGAACCAGCGTTCAGTCCCCTGCTTCTGCAAATCAGTTCAAACAGTATACTGGCACAAGCAGACGACCAGCCACTCTTGGCTTAAAGTGCACCTACGACAGACTTAAAGCAATCGGGGAGGTTTAGACTGTGAATCTAGACACTCAACACGATCAACTTTGGCGGCTTCAAAGAGTTCTACAGTACACTCACGAAGACCACACTCCAGATAAGATCAAACCCGGAGCATTGGCAGTCCAGTCATAAGGGTGAGCTCAGCTAGAGTCCAAAGTATTTCGAAATCCGTCCCAATTAACCGCGGAATGTCGAAAACTTTGGAGGAGGTTCTGTAGGCTGTCTAAAATCACTGAACGACAAGCCATTGCAAAGCAGAGTTTCAAGTTCTAGACGCAAGGCTAATCATGACTAGCATCTCAGCACCAAGGCGTGAGGGTCCAAAACCCGCGTCTCAGCATCAAGGCGCGAGGGTCCAAAACCCGCGTCTCGGCATCAAGGCGCGAGGGTCCAAAACCGCGTCTCAGCATCTCAACGCAAGGGTCCAAAACTCGCGTCTCAGCACCAAGGCGCGAGGGTCCAAACCTGCGCCTCGGTTATAACTGCCCTGGTTATGGGGCCAGTCACCGCCACATATCGGAGAAGTTAACCCCCATTGTGGAGTATTTTTAGGGGGCACGTTCACCTCTGGGACCTCTATAAATAGCCTTGTTTGCTACAAAGAAAGGGGTCGGTCAACTAAGAACAACAGGAGAGAGAGAAACAAAGAGAGCTCAACTCTTCAAGCTAACTTGCTGCGTACAAGTTGCTCTTTGCCTATCACCTCTTTGAGAGTTTTGGTAGACAAGGCTGTGTTACTCTATCTACCATCCGAAGAGAAGATCCCCGGAAGGTCCCGATGATCACCCGGTCAACAGAGAACAAGATTCACTCTCCACCGCCACTTGAAGAACCCAGCACTAAACAAAGGGAGGATTCAAGACTCAACATCCTCCCTCCCTTGTAATCGGAATATTGTTCCGTTGTAATTTTTCAATTGACTCAAGGAAATCTTACGCGAGCATACACCTCTACCTTTTTCCGACGCGTACAACATGCATGTAAATTTTACGGTGCTTGGTTGGTAATATAAAGTTGTAAGCAAGAAAGTGTATTGTGTTTTACGGTGTTTGGTTGTCGTAATGTGTGAGTCATAAGTGGAAAAATTGACCACAAAATTAACTATTTTGTGATTTAAAATTTTTTTATATTATAAATAAATACTAAAAATGCTAAGTATTAAATATAATAATATTAATATAAAAAAATAATACAAATTTATATGATCACAAAATTAACTGTAAGTGGGCTGTAAGTGAGTGGTGATTGGGTTGCAAGTAGGGGTGCCATCGGATCAGATACGGATCAGATATTGTCTTTACCATATCCATATCCGCACCCAACCTTCGGATACGGATACGGATACAGATATTGGCGGACGTGAAAAAATGATATCCGTATCCGTCAAAATCGGATATCGGATATGGATCCGATATTAGCAGATCGGATGCGGATACTAATCGGATATATAAAAATGGATACGCTTAAGGAACAACTAAATAGATATACTTATATTACTTTTTATCTCGTTTATAACAATATTAAATGTGATACATATTATGATATTATTGTGGACATATCAATGCTTCCACCGTATCCATTGTCATTCGACTTCTATAGCAATATATTACACGAGCCTTGTGCTATATGTCGATTCGGATGGCATGATTGATGTCGAAATACTCAAAATATCTCATGCTACTCTTGCAAGAATCGGATACTTTCAACTATTACTTTTTCACCAACTCAAAATATCAAAATTTATTGCCTCATTCCATTGACGAATAGTCTCTTTCATACGAATATCATTGTCAAGCACCCAACTTTCGGATATCGGATCGGATACGGATAGGATATTGTTTTTACCATATCCGTATCCTCACCTAACTTTCGGATACGGATACGGATATGGATATTGGCGGATGTGAAAAAATGATATCCGTATCCGGGTTGGAGGGGGATTCGGATACGGATATCCGCAGATAATCCGCATCCTGTGGCACCCCTAGTTGCAAGTGAGTGGTAGTTGAGTTGTGTAAGTCTTTTACGAATATATGAATTACGGCCTTTTATGTCCTTTTTGTTTTTGTTATTTTGTCAACTCAATTGTTTCGCACTAGGCAAGCTGGCTCCTTGAAGGTATCTTGATTTTCCCTTTATTCAGTCTTATCCTTTACAAGTCATCTTGTTCCTTAAAAAATGAAAGAATTTGTCCAGATTGAAATTTGACACTTCCGCTACATTGAAAATTTTATAGCAGATACATTTTATTTTCATATGTACCCTCCTATCTCTCTCTCTCTCTCTCTCACACACACAGACACACATATATTCATGGCTGGGAGAACGTCCATATGTTTATACCCACAACGCTCTCATTTTCGATCGGGAGAAATGTCCATATAATAATAAACAATACCCAAAAAGAAAAAAAACAGTAACACTTTATAAATTCGCTAATGATTATAACTATGTACAAAATCAGTAATTATTGAATAATAATCAATAATTAATAACTCTGAATGAGAAAAGGAAACCGAGTCTTAATCGACTTCATCCCACAATCCGATCCCTAGTGGAATTGGTCCTCGGTTGGAGCTGAATATGGCAACTCCAAGTGAAGACGCTCCTCTCCCTGTTGCTTTAGGAGTCCAAAACTCATTCAGTTTACTGGTAAGCCCTCTCCGAAAGTCCTCAAGTTTTCTGGCCTATAAATAAAACCAAGTGATCTTCCTCAGTCTCCTGCATACAATTTTCATCGCCTTCAATCTCTCATTTGTCTCTCAAGAATTCAAGGGCTACACGTTACACACGCCATGGCTTCAGAGCAGAGCAACGAGAGTCCCCGCCTCTGTGCAAATGGGTGCGGCTTCTTCGGACGTGATGAGACGCGGCACTTGTGCTCCAGGTGTTATCGGGATGCTGTTCTCGAAGAACAGAAGCAACTGGCAACTACAACAGTTGCAGTATCAGCCGCTGCATCCGAAAAGGTCGTCGCCAATTCTTCGACTTCCATTGATTCTGTTGCGGTCATGGCTTCTTTGGTCGAAGGACTGAAGATCGAGGAGGAGGTATCAAAATCGAAGTGTGATGGGAAGTCGAGGGAGCGGTGCAGTTGCTGCAACAAGAGAGTTGGTGTGGTGAAAGGGTTCAAATGTCGCTGTGGGAACTTGTACTGTTCTACTCATCGATATCCAGAGGAGCACCGTTGCACCTTCGACTTCAAGGCTGCGGGAAGAGAGTTGCTGTCCAAGGCCAATCCTATCGTTAAGTCTGACAAATTGGAGAGGATATGATACTGATATATACATGTATAGGTCTACAATGGCTTTGAAGCCATCAGTTTTCTAAGAGTCATGGAAGTACTGTGTTTGATCAAGTTTTAAGTTTCCTTTTTCCTTTTTGATCTCATTTTCGATGGGTTAAAGATTGTTTATGTTTTTATTTACTTGATCCTTCTGTTACTTTCTGGAATTTCAATCAGTTTCAACTTATAATGTCTTTCTTTATGAGTTCGTATTGTTCACCTGGAAGTCAACTTCAGCGTATAATGTGAATCGTCTTAAAGTCTTATTAAATGGAGATTATTATTTGATAGATAGTAAATTATGTCATTTGTGGATAGGAGACTTAATAGTGACGAGGTTAGTTGCTCGAGATGAGAAGGCAACAACGGAGAAACTCAGAGAATAGAAATCACTATTGACAGATGGGAGGTTTATAAAGGAAGAAGCTTGTGTCGCCTCGAGTCCTGTGGAAGAACTGTATAATATTTCCTATTTCCTTGATTTGAGCTTCCGTATCCTTATCACGTCGTAAACTAAGAGCTTGTTTGGCGAAACCCCTAAAATCCAGAAAGTTGCAATCATTACGCTTTTCTCTCGCGTGAGGCCAACGTCAACATGTTTCCATGCGATTTCAGACCCATCTCGGGCTGAAACTACATGAGTAAATGGAACCCACTATCTTATTAACTGGCCCAATAGAAGTATAGGTGAGCCTCTGCCTATGATAAAGCCTAGTTTGACAATTAGATTTTGACCTTCGGGACTATGATTTTCATGCGGCTTTGAGGTCAAATCACAAGAAATTGAAACCACCACTTGTTTGGCAATCAAAATAGAGTCTATGGCCTTGAAAGTTGATAAAACTATGGTTTCGAAGGCTCTACTATGAGTAAATTTTTCAAATCATGAATTTTAAAATAAACCAAATAACCATTGTGGTTTGTAAAACTTGTAAGTTTTCAAAACTAAGGTTTGTTTGGTTTCATTTTAACTTGAAACGAAACCATGATTTTCAAGATAATGTTGCCAAACTAGCCCCTAAATAGAGGTTCAAGGGACCTCACCCGTGTATCAGCTCTTACTCCTTAAGTTTAGCTCTAGTCATAATTTTCTAAAGTGATGATTGAATTGAGCGTCAGAGGAGGATCGTTAGAAAGCTGTTTAGGCAACTTTGAATAAATTATCATTTTAAGGATTAATTTCAAAAAAAAAAACCTTTTGAATTATTAATTACTAAAGTCATAGAACTTCCCCTTATTTATAGTTTATCACTAAAGCTATCTAATGTTTAAAGTTTTCATCACATCTATTTTTTTTCATCTATTATCTATGCACTTAATGTGACACTGAGTATACTTTCTTCAGAGGGAAATACCTTTTCTTTCTACCCTTGAAAAGATGAGCGATGGGTTGAAGTTCTTTTTGTTGTCTCTTCTACATACAATCGGGAAGAAAATAAAGGAGAATTGTGAAATAAATCTTATGAATAAAGGGTTGGGGTTATTCCTTGAGTTCAAATTTGAAAGTACACCTAGAGGGGTAATGAATAGGTGTACAACCTAATTTAGGATAAATAATGCGAAAATTAAAAACTTAATTGTTAACACACTATGTGTAAGTTAGAGTGAGCCTGAAATCCCAGTGAAGGGCTCTAAAACTACTCCTCGAGATTCCTCTAAATTATGAGTTGATGTACTTTAAAAGCTCTCTTGGTTGAAGACAAGTATGGGTACACAAACTATATCTAGCATGTATATGAATATGAGCAAGTAATAACGATGCAAGATATAAAGAGAGAGTTGAGAGAAAGTAGATCAAACGCAAACACAGGGATATGTTTCGATGTTCGAGCCACTGTTCTACATCCCCGCCTTCACACAGAATAAAAAATAAGAATTTTGGCACAAAAAATCTTTTACAAAACTAGCTGAAAACTTTAGAGAAGTGGTGAAATTTAGATCTTGATAATCTTATTGAAAACAACCTCCATAACCCCTATCTATAGAGCTTGGGAAAAACTAGCTGTCACGCCCCGCTTCCCAAAATACGTGGAAACGGAGTCGCGACGAGAGTCAGCGACGTATATACGCGAGGAAAATACCCCACGTATACACGCTAAGCCTAAATTAACTTGAACAAGCTATAATTCAGAACTATAATAATCATCGATCAATGCAATAATACATATAAGACTACACGTGATAACAGATGAATAACGGAAAGAAAATGGCAGCTGAATACGGTAAAGGGAGAATCATGAAAGTAACAGGAATATAAGAGAAATGAGGGTACCAGAATAAAGAGAGGGAGATAGAGTCTAACTCCTCGCAATGCGTACCATCTCATCGAACACCTGCACAATGAAACAATCGTCCAATATCTGGACGTGCAAATCCAAGATCATCAGAACGCGACCAGGTGAGTGTGTGTGTAAAGGAAAAAGCTCGTGCAGATAAACAGTGCATACATAATAATAACAAATAACTGAAAGCACTAAATAACATGATAAACACTGAATAACAACATGTATGTAGAACAAGGCAACTAACATAACTGTAAACAACAACTGACGTTATGGTGTGTAACCTAGCATGTCTCTAGTTGTTATACAATCCGGTCATGGTTATAGTTATATGTCTATCACAGTGATATAAATGTACAGTCAGGTGATATAGTCAGTCACAATATGCTATAAACAATTTATTAACATTTATTATGTCAGCGAACACCAATTGCCACCTGTAATAGACGCATCCCATACTACGCCTACTACACGTGTCAATCAGGGTCCTAAGTTATTGAAATTAATAGAAGAGACTTTGTCCATACTTTAGGTGGGTCCCGTACATGCCCGGGACCACGGCCTCAGTTTTCTGGCGTTGAACCAGGCCGTACCGCTAGGTACTCAGTAACAGTAACAGTAATCTCACTGTAAAAATAGTGAAACAGTAACAGTACAGATGGGATGTCAGTCATCCCCCAGGAACCCTGCAGTGGAACCCTCAGTCGGCTGCGCAACCTGTATCCTAGGTCCACCTAAAATACAGACGCTGTCTCCTCCATCAATTTCCCAAATCCCAATGTAAGTTGTCCATTTACATTATTATTTATTCAATTCAGTTAAATCAGTCAATGTCCATATTACCTAGAATCCTGGAACGACATAGTGACGGTAACAGTATAGTACAGTAACAGTGATCGTATACACGGTGAATAATATCAATAACAGTGAACGGTAACAGTAACCGTGTATACGATGAATAGAGATGTACCGAGTGTTACGGTCTAACAATACATTTTCCCAATAACTTCTAGTAATATGAACAATATATTTATCAAGTAGGTATCATGTATAATCAGTGAGGTTACTTAAGTGGTATCGTGATGTTTATTCAGAATCGACAATATAATCTTATGAGGTTTATTCATTTTGCATTTATCCTGTGAACATGAATAATAACTTAAGTGCATGAACAGTAATTAAACATGAATACTATTTAAATATAAAATAACATTAATTTAGAACATATTAAAAGTAACTCACATGAAATGATATCAAAATATTCAATAAATAAACAAAGAACACTCACTTGAATGGATGTCGTTTCGAAATCGAATCGTTGTCTGATCTTCATTGCACGAACTGATACTGATTTACGGATCATCCCATGGGCCGGTCTTTGAATCGTCATGTATTCGGGTTCAGAACGAGCACGAATCCGGATCGGTCCAGATCTCCTGAAGCTGGGTTCGGATCCTCACCGAACGAGTTCGAAATACTGTAGCATGCAACCGAACATACAAATAAATATAAATGTACACTAAACACACTCCCGAGCACACCGACACATACGTGTTCACCCACGTACACATACATATACGGGTACAAACTAACAATCATATTAACAATCATGCATACATATACATATATACGCTTATATACATACATGCATCTATACATATGTATAAAATAAATTAATCAATAGGTAAATCTAACTATAATTAATAAAATAGAAATACAGTATTATTAGTTAGGGGATATTACAACCAAGATGAGTAGTAAAGACCAGATAATCTTAACATCACTATATCCATATTCCAAACACGCAACACAAACTGCATGCTAAACCATTACCACAAAAACAATCACCAAAACTAAAACACTGTAGTATTACAGTTCAATTAGCACCAAAATCAAACTCCAAAAACATCAGAATATTATCTACTACACTCAAAGAATACTTGATAACGAAAAACAAAAAGTTAACACATTAAGACCTCAGCTTGAAACAGAACCCAATCTGACATATGAAATCAAGAGTAAATCAATATAACAATTGCAAGCAATTCGGAAAAACCAAAAATATAATCACAAACAGAAAAGTATTAGTTCTGCTCCATAAATGCTGATCAACCAGGTTTGATTCAGAACCTAAAACATAATAACAAGGTCAATGCTAATAACACAGTATACTTAAGTATTAACAAACAATCCAAAGTCCAAAAACCTAATGAGAAAAGAAAAAAAAAAGATAAAAAAAAACATGACCACACAAACTATGCAGCATGACAACTGTATGATCAAATTTTAAAAAAAAAACAAATGAGTTGGATGACTCGCAGGCCAGAACAAAATACTAGGCATGCAAATTATATCGAAGACATTTAAATATCCAAGAGTCACTAGAACTCAACATTACTCAAAAACCAGTACCAAAATTCATCAATTAAGTAAACATGCTAAAAAAATAACAGGGTCTAAAATACCACAGAAAGGATTCGAACCAAACCCTGACCACGCTCCTCTCCTTCATTGGAGCGGGACCTCGACGTCCCCGTCAACAATCTCCTGCTGCAAATCCTTTGGATCCTTCCCATCAACAGTGCACCCAACCGACACGCACGTGCCGAGGATCTCCTTGATGATCCCGCTGAGATCCTTCGCCATGGATCTCGGAGCCATGACCCTCGCGATCCCGATCACGTTGTCGAGCGAGATGTTGCCAGAGTGCTTGATGTTCTTCACCTTCTTCCTGTTGCGCTCGGGCTCCTTGAGGGCCTTGATAACGAGAGCAGCCGCCGACGGGGAAAACGAACGACGGCGGAGGTTCGCGGAAGGAGAAGTCGACGGAAAGGAGAGGAAGCTCCGGGCTACCATGTGTGGAGTTGGGTGGAGGTTAAGCCCAGTTGTTGGAGGAAGGGTGACTTGCTGCGGCTGCTGTTGGAGTGGGTGCTGCGGCAGGTTGTAGGAGGGGAGGAAAAATTATTAAGGGGATTAGAGTTTGATTAGGATTTTATAATTAGTTAGGAGTTTAAAATAAGTTGTTAGGATTTGAGATTTATTGGGATATAGGATTTGGTTGAGATTTAGATTATGGTTAATGGGTTTCGGATCATGGGGATTGGGTTGGGTCTAGGGAGTTAATGGGTTTGGATCAAGGGCTAATGGATAATATGTAAATGGAGTTTAGGAATAGAAATAGAAAAGAAGGAAAGAATAATGCTACTACTATTAAAGAATAATAATAAATAATGATAACAAGTTATTAAAATATTGAAAATAATTAATGGTAATAATATGAGGACAAAATACCCTTTACCATCTTAAAATAATTTGTATATATTAATAATAGTAATAACTATAAACCAAGTTAAAGAATATTAATAAGATAATCAATTAAATAAAATAAATACTCAGAAAAATATGGTACTTTAAACTAGTGATATTACACTAGCCGTTGGCATCAAAAACTGCCCAGAATGGGATGTCTGTCGATCGCCCGGTCGACCAGCCAACAGTCGAATTTTTGATTGAGCCATCGGTAGACCGCCCAGTCGACCGCCCCAAGACAAACTTTCCTGTCGGTTGATCGCTCGGTCGACCGGACCTACACGAGAGTTGGGTAGTGCCAGTCGGTCGACCGCACGGTCGACCGGCCCATAGGTTAGAGCCTTGTTCACGTTTTGTGTACATCGGTCAACCAACCAGTCGACCGAGCTCTGGTCCAGTCGACCGGTCGGTCGACTGCCAGAAGGCTCAAAACTGGCTTTTAAGGTTTGAAAATGCAACTTGTTAATTCACTAAAAATTCCAATAAAAGTCCATAAAATTCACAAAAATAAGTTCATGTATATATTTGAGGTACGAATATGTGTGATAAAAAATCAACACATATTACAAACAATATGAACTATTTTTTAGGCATGAAAATTTAGCTTTAAACCAAACCCGTTATTTGTATAAATACAAAAACAATATATTTAAATACTATTAAAGCATAGTGTGTTTGGATAGAATCCAATACACATATAAATGATATATCTATGTTTTTGATATTAAATCAAAAAATAAGTTTTGTTAAAATAAATCTTAAAACACATGAAGTATATACATCAAAATAAGTTTTAAGACAATATGAAACATAGATGAATATGGATGAAATCCAATATACATTAAACCGTGTAAACTTTTTTTTGTTGAAATCCATTCATGAAAACAATATATGTATACTTGAAAATCCAAAACGGTTAAACCGAAATCAAAACTTTTGAACTTATGTGTGTACTTAAGCATATTAAAATAAATATTTTTCTCTAATTTTTTGATATTTTTAACTAATTATTTTAATATGTCAATTCACCTTCTTTCTTTATCTCTTTCTTTCTTTCTTTCTTTCTTTCTTTTCTTTTTTTTTAAATTTAACCTATCTCTAACAGTAGTTGTAACGCCCCGATCCTAGAGATACGGAGACGTTATGGCGACGCATATACGCGAGAAAAATACCCCACGTATACGCGCTAAGCCTAAATTGTAACCTGAACAAGCTATAATCAGAACTATAATATTCAAGGACCACTGCAATAGTACATATAAGACTACACATGATAGCAATAAATAATAGGAAGAAAATGGCAGCGGAACAGAAGTCAAAGGTGATATATAGGAAACAAAGAATAATAACAAGAATGAAATGTAAGTATACCAGAATCTAAAGGAAAGGACCCAAGCTCCTCGCAAGGCGTACCGTCTCATCGAATACCTGCACGTTAGAACAACCGTCCAATAGCTGGACGTGCAAACCCAGGGTCGTCAGAACGCGACCATAATGAGTGTGTGTGATAAGGGAAAGAACTCGTGCAGAAGAAACAATGTGCATATAAAATAGTAAGAACAACTACAGATAAAAGAGACTAAATAACAAGATAAATAACTGAACAGTAATATACATATGATAACAACATGAATACAGGTAGAAGACAACTGGCACAACTGTAAATATACAGTCAATGTCAAGGGGTGTAATCTATCACATGTCACTAGGTTAGAATCCAAGTATGGTCATAAGTCTGGTCCTGGTTATAATCATGGATCTAACATAGTGATATATAACTATACAACCAGGTAATTACAGTCAGTTACAAGGCATTAACAGTTATAATTAATTATGTCAGCGAACACCAATCGTCACATGTAATAGACGCATCCCATACTACGCCTACCACACATGCCAATCGATGCCCTTAAGTTATTGAAACTGATCGGTTGGAGACATTGTCCATGCTTTAGGTGGGTCCCGTGCATACCCGGGACCACGGCCCAGACTCCTGGCGCTGAACCAGGACCTACCGCAAGGTAGTCAGGAACATGTAAACAGGAACAGGTACATGTATAACATGCATAACAGGAACAGGATGGGGTGTCAGTCACCCCACGGGAACCCTGCAGTGGAACCCTCTTTCGGCTGCGCAACCTAAATCCTAGGTCCACCCAAAATACGGACGCTGTCTCCTCCATCAATCTCCCCAATCCCAGTGCAAGTTGTTTGTTATCATGTTTTAGTTTATCAGGATTATTTAATATACATGTTACTTAAATCTCTGGGATGTCTCAGTGGTGGTCACGGTAACAATATCAACATGTGAAAGTCAGGGTACCGGTATAACAGGAGTATATAATATCATGAGCAGGATACCGGTATAACAGGAATATATATAACAAGTGAACATGCGGGTGTTGTTACCGTGTAATAATATTTTCCCAGCAATTTCAGTAACATGAACATGATAGTTGTCAGGTATATATATATAAGGAATAACCAGTCAGGTTCCACAGGTAAAACAGGATTATCCAAGCAATGTATGTATTCAACTCATATCCTCCAAGTCATCGATATTTCTAAATCATAACTCAACTAAAATAGTCACATCTCAATACTGATCAATATCCAAGGTAAATAACATGAATCCAAGATCAAATCAAATTCTAACTAAGTCTATATATTGATCCAAGTATCAAGTAATCCAGTCTCTAATATCATAACAAGTCCACATAAATATCCAAATGAATCATCACCTAAGTTATTACCACATGAAGGAATAACAAGTCTGAGAATTACTCTACATGAAATATGTTAATCTCATCTTAGTACAAGTCAGACTCCAACATAAAGAATATAGATTCTGGATAACCTCTAACTCAAGATCAATCACAACTCAACTAATTCCATCATGTCTAATATGTCCTCAAATACCCAACTATGAATCCAAGTCATTACAACCAACTTATAATTCCAATAGTCACATAATCATCTAGTTCCATTACACCTCTAGTAATCTAATTTAATAATTGTCAATCCAACATATACCAATAATCAAGCTCAGCTCTCTCGCTCTGACCATCTAATCTGATTCCCAAGTCTTCAAAAGTTCACATTTCTATTAAGGTCGAATATTAGATCCCAACACTTGGCAACATATCCAATCCATGCATAAAAGTTCCATCAAGATAAGTCAAGTTATTACCACCAATATTCATCTCAAGGAATCATACACATCTATCATTATCCATTACACAACTAATTTAGATACTCATAGAATAAACATAAGGGTTCTAACATCATATATACATCTCCTGTTTCTATGCATTCATCATGTAATATAAAGGGAAATGACAAATCTACTACTATACTTAAAGA
This sequence comes from Agave tequilana, assembly GCA_038442645.1. NCBI lineage: Eukaryota > Viridiplantae > Streptophyta > Magnoliopsida > Asparagales > Asparagaceae > Agave > Agave tequilana. The sequence continues at coordinate 36,137 of JAVJIF010025984.1, forward strand.
TCTCCATACATAAACATGTAATCTAAATATTCTACTCAACAATTACATAACATATACCATAATAGTTGCAATCACTTAATAAAAGAGAGAAGGAGGAAGAGACACTCACATTGGGGAATCTGCTCGTTACCGGGCGAGTCGCCGTTACGGTCGCCGTGGCGCCGCTCTCCGCTGTTGGACTGCATAGGACGGTAGCCAGGGTCCTGGGGAAGACCTGGCTGCAATCTGGGGATCTCTCGCTCGCCGGAAGGGCCTAGAATCGCCGCTCGCCCGCTGCTTGTGCTGCTGGTCTGAATCTGGATCTGTTGTGCCCGTCGACGGGCGAGTCGCTGCCGCGGTCTCTGTGGTGTGGTTCCTTGCCATCGGACTGCACAGGACGGTAGCCAGGGTCCTGGGGAAGACCTGGCTGCAATCCGGAGGTCTCGCGCTCGCCGGAAGGGCCTGGAATCGCCGCTCGCTCGCTGTCTGCGCTGCTGGTCTGGACTGTATCTGCTGTGCGCGTCGACGGGCGAGTCGCTGTCGTGGTCGCTGTGGTGCGGTTCCTCGCCAACGGACTGCATGGGGGGTGGCCAAGACAGTGGAGAAGGTCACCGCGCTGGTCTCGGGCGAAGGTCTGACGTGGATCGGAGAACGACCAGCTCGCCCGAACTTGCGCAGTTCTGAATCTGCTGCTGTCCAGATCTGGATGTTGCCATTCGCTGTTGAATCTGGACTCGTCTTGCGCGAGAGCTGTCCGCTGTTGCAGATCTGGGCCGTGGAGGTAGTCGTGGGCTGCCCGGGTCTGTTGGGGATGCGCCGAAGGGCTGTGCACGCCAGGGAGGAGAGCTCGCTGTTGGACTGCGCAGGGTAGAAGGAACAGATCTGCTGGGGCTGAATCTGCCATGGCCTGTGCTTCACATCGCGCGCTGGAGATCTCACCAAGGATGGTTGGTGCTCTGTACCACGCAGGTGTACATGGAGGGGGCTCTGCTGGAGGAAAGGGGCGGCCTGGATTGCTTGGTGCTATGGCGTGACCAAGGGGATCATGGGGTGCTGTCTGGTGGATAGGGGCAGCAGCCAAAAGAGAGGAAAAAGGGAGAAAGCCATGGAGAATTCGACCATGGCTTCAGGCTTGCGTGGCTGTGCTCCTTTGAGGTCTGCGCCAAGAGGTGGCCTGGGCGGTGGAGGAGGTTGTCGGGGTCGCTGGTGCGCCAAGGAGGGGAGGGGGAAGGTTGCGGCAATGATGGGGGTGGTGTGGTCGGCCTGGTGGTGTTCGGCAGCAAGAAGAGAGAGAGAGAGATGGTGGGTCGGCCTGCAGGTGGGGGAGGCGCGCAGCAAGGGCTGTTGGGTTGTGCGGGAGTTGTGGAAGGAGAAATATTATGATAAGATTAGTTATAGTTTTGATTAGGTTTTGGGGTTAATCTAACGGTTAGGAAGAGACCATGTTTATATATATGGTTTGGATTTATTAGGTATAGAGTATTGGAGTTATAGGGTAATGGGTTATTGGATATTGGGTCTAGTCAAAGGGTTAGGATCCGATTAGGTAATGTATTGGGTCTAGGCTAGTGGGCATGCCAATGGGTTAGGGTTCAACCAGTCAATGAGCAATGGGCTTATGGATCCAATTAGGTAATTGGGTATAGATATCGGGTATTGGGTCAAGGCTAACAAGAAGAGCACCACCAAGATTAGTATCAATGCAAATATTAAAAATAAACAAGTAATACAAATCACGAGTAATGATCATAATAAAAGGACAGTAATAATAATGGAGGTAACCACTAATAGTATCAACAACCAATAGAAATAAATTAATAATTACAATTGGCAAAAGAAATATTACTGATAAATAATGGTAAACATAAAACCAAATTACCAGTTACTATTTAAAAAAAATAATTTTCCATACTTAATAATAATAATCTCTGAAAATAAAAATTTAACTTGATTAAATAAATATACTCAGTAATTCAAAATAAATACTTGAAGAAATAAAAAATACAATAGTTTAGATTAGGGATATTACAGTAGCCCAGGCCCAGGCCCATATCCAAGCCTGGGCTGGACCAGGCCGGACCTAGGTCTGGTCTAGATTTCCTTTTTTATTTTTTTTTTGATTTTTTTAAACACAGGCCTGGCCTTGTGCTGCCAGGCCAAGGCCCAGGTTAGGCCCACCCTGGACCAGGCCAGGCCCAGGCCTAGTCCAGAAAATTCATTTTTTTTAATGGGGCAGCTTGGACCTGTGCTGCAGGGCCCAGCGGGCCCGGGCAGACTTAGTCTGGGCTCGGCCAGGCCCTGCCCAGGCCAGGCCAGCCTAGGCAAGGCCAGGCTGCTCTTGGCCTGGCCGAGAGGAGCGGCCACTGTATTTTTTTTTTGAAATCCTTTGTTTTAAATTTTTGAAAAAAATTATATAAATTAAAATTATGGGTTAAACTCACATGTATTTTAGTTGGATTTTAATTGAGTTTTGATGTATTAAGAGATTAGCCTATGTGTCTAATTTAGATCGTTGGAATTAAGTTCTAAAAATTTTCATTTTGGAATAAAAATTTTTAATATGCAATTTATTAGATCCAAACCAATTCTTTTTTCTTTTTAATATTCCAATTGGGGTACTTTTACATATTTTATATAAACGTGATATTTTTAATGAAAGAAAACGATCCATGTAAAGAGTTAAACATTATAAATTATTTAAATTCTAGTTTAACAATTTAATTTTTAATTAGAGCTTAGACAAAAATTCTAGATGAAAAATTTATGGGAACATAAATCTAATCATGAAACATTAAATCAAATTTTAATTCATAAAAGTTTAATTTTTACTTACTTGGGTTGTTCCTCCTAGCTTTCTCCTCAAGCCTTGTTCCTCGAAACCCCTTTTCGTTCACGATCCGCTTGAACAGAAAGGAAACATAAAAGTGGGAAGAGTTGGATTAGGGTTTTCTCTTGAGATAGAAGAGAAAGAAAGGATTTGGGTCTTTATATAGGTTATTTGAGATTTTAGAAAGCTGAATTCCAATTAGGTTTAGAATGCTTAATTTAACAGTTAAGATAAGAATTGAAGATTGCCAAAAAATCTCAAAGAGATTCGGCTTAGATTTTTTAATTTAGTAATTAGGATTAGGATGGGAGTTTGAATTGGAATTTGAATTATGATTATATATTTAAATTAGATTATAGATTTGGATTTAGATTAAGATTAGGATTAGATTTTGGGTTAATGGGTAAGGATCTCAATGGTAATGGGTTATGGGTTATATTTGGGCTTTAGTTAAAAGAAATAAGTAATATGAAGAATAAGAAAATAGAGAGTGGGCTTGCGGGCTTAGCTTTTGGGCTTAGACAAAAATAAAGAAAGGAGAAGAAAAGAATGAAATAAAAAGTGGGCTTGGCTCATATGGACTTAGAATAAAAAGGAAAAGAAAATAAAAGGAAAAGGAGAATGGGTTGAGATCATTCGGCTTGAAATGAAAATAATAATACTACCCATTAATAATAATTTAAAATAACTAAATATAAGAAATAAGAGTCTACAAGTCATAAACAATAATAATATTAATAATGATACTAAATTAAGTTAATTAATAATAATAAGATAATTTTTTTAAATAATTATATGATATTATAAATAGGGGATATTACAATTGTAAAACTCTATAAATATAAATTGTAACCTAGTACATTGCAACACGGCGGAAAATCAGGAAGCCATGAAAGAAAGGGAAGGTGTTGGCGCATAAAGAGAAGGTATACTCTTGTAATCTTATAGGATTCAGGAGGAAGGTGAATACTCTTGTGGGAATCAAATAAAAGGTCAGATCTTTTGTTCCAAGCTTATTAATAGAACTCTCTCAAGTTCTCTCCCCGTGAATTAGGTCAAGTTTGGTCTGAACCATGTTTTTTATTAGTTAAAACTATCATAAATTGAAACTACTATGTCCAGTTTTTATTAGTTGAAACTAGCATAAAATCTCCATATATAGATAACGACCAGACAATGTTAATTGGCAATTAGAAAGGACAAATTTTCCCTCTCACGTTTAAACCCCTATCATTGCATACTGTTAATAAAAAAAAAGTATTCATTATTTGTCTCAAAGGAAATAATTAACAAATCAGTAAAAAGAAAAATGTGTGGTCGTTCTTAGATTTAAAAAAAAAAAAAATCTTTCCAGTTTAAGCACTATTTCAAAATATAAATTCACAAGCATAAAAGTAATTATTTTATTTAAAATTAATTAGTGAAATTGATCTCCAAAATAATAATACTAATGAACTTAGTGTCTTACACAAAACCACCCACCCGAATGCACCAATTAATGGGAACCCATGCCCACCCCCCTCTCTCTCTCTCTCTCTCTCTCTCTCTCTCTCCCCCCCCCCTCTCCTAGTGTTACATCAACACAAATCATTCTATTCCTTTCTCTCTTCAAGATGATGGATTCTGTGATACGGAACCCCCTACTCTTGGATATTGATGAATTATGAAATATTAAATTGAAATAAGTAGATATGTATTGGGGTTGCCAGTTTGAAGTGAAGAAGAAATTGTGTTTCGATGATCTAAGGAAGCAGGGATGATCATATGGAATCGGGATAAGGTAAAGTGAAAAAAAGGGTAAAATATAAAATGAAAAGGAAAAAAAAAAGATATATGACATGTAATGTAGGTGTTAACTTGTCGAGTGGCCAGCTAAAGTATGCTAACTTCCAGTAAACTTAGGAAAAAGGTTACAAATAATTTTAAAAAAAATGTATGTGATAGTTTATTATTAAGCTAAAAGTTTCGTGGGAAATTCTAGTAATTTAGTCTTCGAATAAAAGTATTGGTTGATCAAACGACATATCCTGTACTTTGTGACTTCATAAAAATAGATGAACAACAAAGAAAAGGCTGTAAAGAAACAATTCATAGATTCAAAGCATAGCATAGGAAGCAGTGTCCTCAAGTTTCTTTGTCGAATTTGTTTTGATCAAATAGATGATGCGGATACGAGACAGTGAATATAATTCATCCTTTTAGTTAAGATTTATTTCATGACTTCTACAGAGATGCAAGGACATTTGTGTTTTACATCTTATTTAGCTTTGATCATTTGAAGAAGCCTTCGAGTGCTCTCTGATAACTAAAGCTGCTTCAAGTTTAACTATTGTATCGATAATTAAAAAGTTACATCTGCACCTTTACTGTAATATAAACAATGCATATTAAATAACGATCATGCACAACAGAAAAAGAAAAGAGTCAAAAGGATACCGTCGTTGAGCAGCAAGTAGAGAGAACAAGTAATTAATCTCTTATTTGCCTTATTTTCCTTTTTGTGCTTCATTATATTTGTAACATAATATATAATAAATATCTAAGAAGCCTTCTGGCTAAATACTACATATCATTCTCTTTCCCCCCCTAAACCATAACAGTAAAGCTATTCTTCTTGAGGATCTTCTGCTTGATGAGTCGACGGTGGCAATAAAAGGTGATCAATATGACGGCGAAGACGCAGGCGAGGACGACAGAGGCGAGGGTCCATCCCTGCAGTTCAGCTGCTTTGCTGCTCTTCAACACTATTGCAAGTGCCGGAGAGAGGTTGAAGTCTGCAGGGTCGGTTGGAGCAAGATCGCTCTCAAAGAAAGCACCGGCCATTTAGGGGTAAAAAAATTATGATTATATGAAGAGATCGGGTGGTGGTGGTGGTTGTTTAGGGGGTGGCCGCGGGGGGGGGGGGGGGGGGGGTGGGGGGGATGGGGGGGAGGGAGAGAGAGAGCGAGAGAGTAGAGGAGGAGAATGGGTGCCGAATTCTCCTTTATATAGGAGATAAATAATGGATGGAGGACCCCATAAGCTTATCGCACTATTTTTTATTTAGCGTCCACTATGTATTCTAAACCCTGTTAAACGTCACTGTCACACCATTCAAGGGTGGAACATAACTGTCCATGGATCACCAATCTTCAGGGTGGTACAAAAATTAAAGGGTACAAAAGTGGCTCTTAAAACCTTGTCATCTTCAAGTTTCCACTCACCAAGTGCTCAGGTATCACATACCAAAAGACAAGTGGAAACAGTGCAAAAAGTAATGAGCACTGACATTCGAAACACGGAACTTCAGAAACAAGAAGTACAGTTATAAGCTAACCTGGCACATTGGCTAGATTTAGAAGAAGACCAATTGATGCAAAAAAAAGTAATGATAAATGGCTTAAGGTGGGAGATAGAAATTCCAGTTTTTTCTATTCATCTATCAAAACCAGAATTGCAAGGAACAATAGTCATCAACTGACAGATGAAAATGGCAAAAAACTGACTGATATTGCTGACATCAAACGAGCAGCTCCTATTTATTATCAGTCTTTTTTTAGTCACTCAGATTATCTTTCACAATTCCAAAATTACCTATTAAGAAAGTTCTGTCACCTGAAGTGCCAGTTGATTGCTAGGCCAGTAGCTGATGAAGAGATTAGACGTGCTGTTTTCCAACTTAATCCTATGAAAGCTGCAGGCTCTGATGGTTTTTCTGCTGGCTTTTATCCAAAAGAAATGGGGGTATAGTTGGAAGAGAAGTTACAGCAGCCATAAAGTACTTCTTTCAAACAGGTTTCCTCAAATGGTGTGACAGTGACGTTTAATAGCGTTTAGAATGCATAATGGACGCTAAATGAAAAATAGTGCGATAAGCTTATGGGGTCCTCCATCCATTATTTATCTCCTATTTAAAGGAGAAATTCACACCCATTCTCCTCCTCTACTCTCTCTCTCTCTCTCTCTCTCTCTCTCTCTCTCTCTCCCCGCTCTCTCTCTCTCTCTCCCTCCCCCCGCTCCCCCCCCCCCGCGGCCACCCCCTAAACAACCACCACCACCACCCGATCTCTTCATATAATCATAATTTTTTTACCCAACAATTGTGTCCATTCCTCACAAGCACCTGAGACAATGAGCAAAAACATTCGGCATTTTCTCTCCATTGGCAACTCCCCTTCGGAGGTCATTGGCATTTGCATTGCCATCATGATCATACTTGCATTCATCTACTTTGTTGCCTATATATGGTGGAGATGGTGGAGGAGCCTCCCCAATCCAAGACCCCCCTTGCCAGGTGGCGCAAAAAGGTGGGTCAAACAATTGGAGCTCGTCGTGCTGCCGGCGACGATGTCAGAGAGGGTGCAGCTAGGGTTGAGGGAGGCAGATGAATGTTGCTGTTGCCTCAATGAGTTTGAGGCAGGGGAGAAGGTTCGCGTCCTCCCCTGTCGTGTTGTAATGCACCATCAATGTGCCATAAAAAACTTCGAACTGTATGGCATCTGCCCGTTGCGCTGTGTTGATCCACCTTCTTCCAGCGTCCTTGTGGTCGGCAACATCAACCAGAACTGATTTTTTTTCTTTTTAATTTTTATTATAATTATAATTAATTATGATTTTCTCTTTGTTATAGAAAATTGTAATAAATAATATGCAAAAGCACACGTTTTCTTTAGATTGTAAGGAACAAGTACCCACGTCGACTCTGACACACTTCGTTTTACTCAGCTGAAACCAACTGCAAGCCATAGCCCAGAGTTTGCTATGGTTGATTTACATTAGAACATGCACTCCCAGGAACGTGAAGTACCATTTACGACTATTGTAACCAATGGAAAACAAATAGTAATGAATAGCCACCTTTCTGACATGTATGACGGTAATGTTGAGATCCAAAACAATGATTCAAACAAGCAACAAATTCCTATTTCTTCTACATCAGACATACCTACTGCACAGTCTTCAAGGGATTATCTGCCTAGCCAAAACGACAATGATTCACAGTACAATACATTGGTAGCTCCAGACCACTAATCTGTTCAGATTACACATGCACACTCTGCTCCTCATATTCAACATGACTCTTCCAACCTTGAGGATAACCTGCCTAAAGTTATTGCCACAGACAATCCAAATTGGTTGCTGGAATTATCTTTAGCCAAAAAAGAAAGATAAAAAAGAAACGGTAAAGTTTAAAAAGCGGGAGTGACTTCTTCTATTCCTACAGGAAGAAGTCCTAGAACATAATTAAAGTTCCCATTCCACCATGTTTGCATTAATGTGGAATGTTAGGGGATTGAATAAGACAGTGGGAGGAAGGATGTTAAAACTCATATACAAACATACAAACCTTTTGTGGCTCTACTTGAAACTAACCTCAAAGAGGAGAAGCTCGATAGACTATAGAGGTGTGTTCCTGATAATTGGCTATTTAAAACTAATCATGCACGTAGCAAAGGTGGCAGAATATCTGTATCTTGGAACCCACTGATATGGCAGATACACTTCATTTCTACCTCTGATCAACGAATGAGTTTCCTAGCCGATAATGCAGGAGCTCTACAAATTCTGGGAACAGTTGTTTATGGGGAAAAACATACATCATTACAGAAGATTGCCTTGGTCTAATCTAACAGCTATAGCTGTATCCCGTTCTCATATTCTCTGGATAGTAATGGGAGATTACAATACAGTCAGATTCACTGAAGAGAAACTGGGAGGGAGGCAGCTAGGAATCCATCAGTTGCAGGACTTTAATGACTCTATAGCTCATTGCTCATTTATAATTATGAAATGTACAGGTAATTTTTGGAGTTGGCATAACAAAGCTATTGGCCAAAAAAAGAATCATAGGTAGACTAAATATAATAATTTGTAATGACATATGGATGGCAACTATCCCTCATTCAAGCTATGAATATTTAAGTAAATCCACTAGTGACCATTCTCCTGTGTTGCTTCATTTGCATCAACAAGTCCCTGCAGGCCCAAAGCCTTTCAGGCTCTTTTCTTATTGGATGAATTGTTCCGATTTCACTGATGTGGTCAGTCAAGGGTGGAACATAACTGTCCATTGATCACCAATCTTCAGGGTGGTACAAAAATTAAAGGGTACAAAAATGGCTCTTAAAACCTTGGCATCTTCATGTTTCCACTCACCTAGTGCTCAGGTATCACGTACCAAAAGACAACTGGAAACAGTGCAAAAAGTAATGAGCACTGACATTCGAAAACACGGAACTTCAGAAACAAGACGTACAGTTACAAGCTAACCTGGCACATTGGCTAGATTTAGAAGAAGACCAATTGATGCAAAAAAGTAATGATAAATGGCTTAAGGTGGGAGATAGAAATTCCAGTTTTTTCTATTCATCTATCAAAACCAGAATTGCAAGGAACAATAGTCATCAACTGATAGATGAAAATGGCAAAAAACTGACTGATATTGCTGACATCAAACGAGCAGCTCCTATTTATTATCAGTCTTTTTTTAGTCACTCAGATTATCTTTCACAATTTCCAAAATTACCTATTAAGAAAGTCCTCTCACCTGATGCTGCCAGTTGATTGCTAGGCCAGTAGCTGATGAAGAGATTAGACGTGCTGTTTTCCAACTTAATCCTATGAAAGCTCCAGGCTCTGATGATTTTTCTGCTGGCTTTTATCCAAAAAAAATTGGGTATAGTTGGAAGAGAAGTTACAGCAGCCATAAAGTACTTCTTTCAAACAGGTTTCCTCCTCAAAGAAATCAATCATACTTTCCTTACTTTAGTCCCCAAGTCTTCTATTGCTTCATCACTCTCGGACTACAGGCCTATTTCCTGCTGTAATGTCATCTACAAATTCATCGCAAAAATCTTAGTTAACAGACTACAGCGAGTTACAGGAGAACTCATTTCTCATAACCAACATGTTATTTTGGAAGGAAGGAGCATTAGTGACTGTATTCTGTTGGCTTATGAACTTATCAGGGATTTTCACAAACCAATGTGCAGCAAACTATGTCTCAAAATAGATCTACAAAAGGCTTTTGATAATATAAATAGGGATTTATTCTCTGCATAATGAGGAGCATGGGATTTCCACAAATTTGGTGTCATTGGATAAAAGAATGCATCCCTTCTCCAACTTTTTCAGTTCTTATTAATGGCACTCCCACAGGATTTATCACTAGCACTAGAGGACTCAGGAAAGGTGGCCCTTTACATCCTTTCTTATTCTCTATGCACCTTGCAACTGAGTCAAGTCGAATACATCCTCTTAAAAGAAATGAGGAACTTCATGTCTCCCATTTGTTATTTGCTGATGACATGTTAGTTTTCTATAGAGTTGATAAATCATCAGTACATGAGTTGAATAAGCTACTAGAACAGCTCTATCTTAATACTGACTTGCAGGTAAACTAACAGGGGGAAAAGCAAAATCTATTTTAGTAAAAGTTGTAAATACAAGAATGAACTTGCATCTAATTTAGGAGTGCCAATCAGTTCCTTACCTACTAAATACCTGGGCTTCCCTTGACTATCTCTTATTATAAAACAAGGCACTTTGTAAATTGTAGAAAAACAATTGAGAGTTGGATGCTGAAGACATTATCTTTTGCTGGACGATGGGTAGAATTAATTAAAAGAGTCCATAATATGTTACCATATTGGCCTTCTCCTTCGGATTACCTAACACAGTCATTAGACATTTAGACAGAATCTTCCCTAATTTTCTTTGGCACAACAAGATGCATGCTTGGAGTTGGTCTGAAGCTTGCAAACCTAAAACAGGAGGAGGTTTGGGAATCAGAAGACTAACTGATGTATCAGTTGCTGCAGGCATCAGATTATTTTGGAGACTAAGTACATCCGACACTCTCTGGGCATCATGGATGTCTATGAGATATATAAAGAACCAACCTTGGGAATCAGTCTCAGCTTTATTACTTGACTCTGGAACTTGGAAATTTTTGATTATTCCAAGTCCAAAGCTTTACAGTTGATGAAGTATGATATTCAGACACATGGCTGGAAATGGAGCTGCACTAACACTGGTTTATTTACTTTTCAGAATTGTTGGGATATAGTCAGACCTCACTTCACAGCTTGGCCTTTTTCTCTTTAGTTAGGTTCCCAAATCACTGCCCAAAAATATCCATATGTCTATTAAGAGCTACACATGGCAAGCTCCTCACTAATATTTTCTCAAAACTTGTGGTCTTATTCATGAGGAACAGTGTTCCCTATGCTTGAATGCTACTGAAACAATTGACCACTTGTTCATCCAATGTCCATTTTCAGCCTACATATGGCAATTAAGCAAGTTGAAGCTGGGATTGCATTCAACACTGGGACTCTATATGAAGAAGCTGAGAAATTGAATTTGCAATTCAAACAAAATTGTATCATCAGTATTTGGCAAAATTGGTGTTTTCAGCAACATTTGGCATATCTGGAGGGGGAGAAACTCGAGAGTGTTTCAACACACCAAAAAACACAAACTTTAAGTTTTCAGAGAGTTATATGAGGATGTCAACATTCTTATGATACGCTGCATCAGAAAGGACTCACCCCAACAACCTATGGCCTCAATCCTAAGTAATTGGGGTATTTTGTTGGAGAGGGAGAGATTTCTACTAAGGGAGGTGATACGGACTACGTCAAGGGATCGTCGAGGAAGTCGGCGACTAGAGACGACGGCAGAAACCAGCAGAAAAAAACAGCAGCAGCAGCAGATCTGGCAGAAGTTCGGTCGACCGGTCGGTCGACCGACGTGCACAAACGTGCACAGGAGTAGGCGGTCGACGGCGGTCGACCGCTCTGAAGAAGCCAACTCACGGCCTGTTTCGTGGGGTCGACCGGCCGGTCGACCGACCTGGAGAAACCCAACTCTCGGCGCGTTTCAGTCGACCGGCCGGTCGACTGTCCTGTATCTGGAAGTGTATCGGTCGACCGCCCGGTCGACCGGTAGTCAGGTTTGGGCAAAAAAAAAAAAAAAAATGTTGCTCTGCAAATTGCGGAGCAGCGAGTATAAAAGGCGGCTGGGCTGTTTCTAGGGTTTCTAACCTGCGAAAATAGGAGGCTTAGGGTTCTCTTGTGTTGAGAGAGGCTAAGATCCTTTGTAATCATCTTCCCTAATTAAAAAACTCCCTTTGATTGCCCCGAGGACGTAGGCACGTTGGCCGAACCTCGTTAGATCTCTGTTTTGCGATTGTCTGTTATTTGTGTTCTTGATTTCATTGTTCTGTGATTGAGATCTGGTTGGATCCTCTAAGGGCTGTTGTCTTCCGCGCACAACAAGTGGTATCAGAGCATCTAGGTTTGCTCTTTGGGATTTCTGTAGATCCAGAGGCCTCGGGTTCAGATCCGGTGGAGATCGTGTGTCGATCTCAGATCTGAGGAAGTGGGTGTTCGAGAGATCGTGTTGTCGATCTCAGGAGACTCAAGGAGGGCTCTTCGGATCGGTGGTGAAGTAGATCTGGAAGGAAACTCGATCTAGGGTTTCACGGTTGAGGTAAAAATCACATTTTTATCTCGGTAATAGATCTATTTTTCAAGCTATTTGATCTTCCGCATAGTTAGAGGGTCAAGGAAAGAATCTCAATGGCAGAGGAAGTTGCTACTGTTAGAACAATGAACCACCCTAGAATCGAAGTTGTTAAGTTTAATGGGACTAACAATTTTGGGATGTGGAGGTGTGAGGTGATGGATGCGTTGAACGCATCTAATCTGGAGGATACTCTCCTATTGGAGAGGAAGAAGAACACTACTACAGATGAGGAATGGGCAAAGATGAATAGATCGGCATGTGGCTTGATTCGTTCGTGCTTGACACAGGATATCAAATACCTTGTGCAACACGAGACGTCTGCAAAGAACCTGTGGGAAAACCTAGAAAAGAAGTACCTGACCAAGAGTGTGGAATCTCGGTTACAGCTTAAGAGTAAGCTGTATCAGTTCAGGATGAAGAGGGGGAGCACAGTGAATGAGCACATAAACTGGTTCACGAAGCTTCTTACAGATTTGATAAACGTGGATGTCAAGATAGAAGAGGAAGACAAGGCAGTCATTCTCCTGAACTCGCTCCCATCGGAGGAGTATGAGACATTCACCATGACGTTTATCAACGGTAGACAGACTTTGGACTACCATGAGGTGTCGTCTGCATTGATGAGCTATGAGACAAGGAAGAATGAGAGACATTCTGGTCAGTCAAGCTCAGTGGCGGAGGCATTAGAAGTAAGAGGCAGAAATTCAACAAGGAAGGGTAGAGAGATGGGTGGAAGGTCGAAGTCCAGGCCGGGATTCAGAGACCTCAAAAAGAATCAGTGCATTTTCTGTAGAGAAATTGGGCACTGGAAGGTAGATTGCCCAAAGTTCAAGGGGAAGAAGACGGAGTCGAATGCTGAAGCAAATCTATCGAAGGTGACGAAGACTCAAAGGAGTAGTTCACAGACAGATGGAGCAGATTCGGACTCATCGGGATTCTCTTTTTCAGTCAGTTCTCCCAGTATCAGTAACTCATACAAGGATGAGTGGATTCTGGATTCAGGAACAACATACCATGCATGTCCAAACAGGAGCTGGTTCACCAGTTTGAGAAGCTGGAAGGTTGCTCGGTGGTGATGGGTGATGATCATCATGTAGCATGGAGGGTGTTGGTACAATCCCAGTCAAAATGTTTGATGGGATGGTTGGGAACTGACAGGTGTGAGGTATGTACCTCAGATGAAGAGAAATTTAATCTCTTGGGAACTTGGAAGCATCGGGCATGACGATATCGGTTCGAGATGGCGATCTCAAGATGATCAAGGGCTCGATGGTTGTGATGAAGGGCGTCCGCCGAGGAAATCTATACTACTTGAAGGGTAGTACGATAACAGATCAGGTGGAGACTTCGAGTACAAAGGATGAGGTTGGCCCGGGGATTTGGCAGGAAAAAGCCGGAAAAGAAGAAGAATCTTTGCGAGCTCCTGCAAAGATGGAAACAGTAGAAGGTGCTGCTACCTGCAAGTTAGAAGGTGGACACAGGGTTCTGGACAGGAAGAGGGTGAGTTTTAGCACCAGTTCTCGCCACGAAGAAGGTCTTCTTGATCGTGTTCACATGAGTATATGGGGACCTGCTAAGACGGCATCACTTGGAGGTCACAGGTACTTTGTCTCGGTAATTGATTGTTCATCTAGGCAAGTTTGGATATATCGATGAGACAAAGGGGTGAAGCCCTAGATGTGTTGAGGAAGTGGAGCGGAAGAATAGAGAGGCAGATAGGTAGGAGGATAAGGGAGCTTCATATTGGCAATGTTGGAGATGACATTGACCAATTCCTACAGTTTGGCCAGAACACAGGAATTGCTACACACTTCTCAACAGGTACAGATGAGTTGGCTAAGGATGTGGTCCGTCCCTTGCTGGAGGAGGTTCGGAAGTTATTGTCCAATGCAGGATTGGACAAGTCGCTTTGGACTGAGGCGATTGAGTATGCTAGCCATCTCAAGAATCAAACGACTGCGATAGGAGGTAAAGCTCCACTGGAACATTGGTCTGGGAAAACAGCTCAATATCATAGTTTGCTGCGGGAATTGGAAGTCCGGCTTACTTCAGTGCCAAGAATGGTAAGGTGAATCCGCAAGCAAGGAGGTTTGTCTATTTGGGAGTCAAGAAGAACAGCTACAGGTTGTGGGATCCCAAGGACAAAAGGATAGTTATGAGCAGGAATGTCACATTTAGAGAGGCTTCAGAGTTGAAGCCCATCGTCTCTCAGCAGGTGGAGAGAACGAAGACCAAGGGAGGATCGCAGCGGGTGGAGGTAGATGCTACTCCATCATCTGCAGGTGGTTCGGCACCAAAGAAGACTTCATCGGAGGTGACATCGGGTGGAGATCATGATAACATTGGTGATGCTGAACAGGTTGAAGATATTGCAGGGAATGTCGAGTTGAGTGCAGCTATAGGAACCAAGGTGAGACCACGTTCGTGGTTAAAGAAGGATGAATCTCAAGCTTGTGGACGCGACAAGCTCAAGTTGAAGGCCGTTGCTCTCCATGATGGTCAGGGGAAGATTCATATGACTCAGTCTGATAGGTTCACTGCTGCAGGTAAAGGAATCATATTCGAGCTTGATGAAGCTCATTTTTATGAACTACGGTTGGCTTGATCCTTTTGGGCAAAGGTACGTAGGCAGCCGTAAAGGCGCAGCCATTGGTGATGCTGTTGGCCCAATGGCCTATCACCCTAGTTTTGATGATGATCAACTCATGAAGTTATATTTACTAATGATCTTGTGCTAATTAGTGACAGATTCATGATCAAGATCTTAGTAGGTGCATAGCTCAACAAAGGATAAAATGACAAGATTGGAGCTTGCATGTTGTGATCCAAGGAGCTTTGGATCAAGCTTGGACCAAGTCAAGAAGATGAGAAGCCTTCAAGGGAAGACTTCAAGAAGTTGAAGACTTGTGTCTAGGTATAGAATTTGTATTTTTGTTTTAGTAAAAATGTAAAGGATAGATAGTTGGTGGATTGCAAGTTATATCACACACACCACTCTTGATAGAACTCTTGATTCAAAGTGCTTTCATAAAAGATTTCTTTTTAGAAAAAGAATTTTTATTTAGATAAAGATTTATAAAAACAAGTTTGGAAAAACATGTTTTGGAAAAATACTTTTTAGTTATTGAGCTAATATTTCCAAGTTACAAAAATAGACCAAAACATTAATAACATGTCTTGATTTTGTGCAAGCATGTTTGCTCTTCAAAGTATATTGGTAAAACTATTTTTGTAGAATTTCTATGTATTTTTAGGATTTTATAAAAAGATTTTTAATCCTGTTTTCAGACCTGGAAAATGACTGACAGGCCGAGTCGGTCGACCGGGCGGTCGACCGCAGCAAGGTCCGGTCGACTGTCCAGTCGACCGACGTGCACAGCCCTGTGCACGTTGTCAGCACAGTGGACCGGTCGACGGGGCGGTCGACCGATCCAGAGAGTTTGCTCTCTGGAAATGTTCAGTCGACCGTGCGGTCGACCGACAGTATATCCAGGTGATCGGTCGACCTGCCGGTCGACCGATGTGCTGCAACGGTCAGAAATATGACCGTTGGCGGTCGACCGGCAGTCGACCGACAGCACTGACACAGCCCCAACGACTCTATTTTCTGGCAGCCTATAAAAGGGGGTCTTGTCAACTGTTTTGAGGTGAAGATTTTTGAGACTTCTTGAGCAGTTTTTCCCACTCATTTTCAGAAGTTTTCTCCACAAAATAGAGAGCAAATACTTCCCATCTTAAAGGGAGTTTTTATCAAGAGAGTGTTTTAAGTGATCTTTGAGCTTTCCTCCATAGCTTTCTTTCCTTGATTTTCTCACCCCACACTTGAGCTTTCCATTGCTAGATATTCCTATAGGTGTGTTGTAGTGAGAGTGCTCTTTAGGTGATCAAGTGTTGTGATCATCAAAGAGATTTTTCTTTGTTCTTTGAGGAGACGGGCAAGTGTGCTCGTTGTTGGTGGTTGAGTTCGGTTGTGAACTCTTTGGTTCGAGGTACGGCCTCGGCGAGTCGGTGGACTTGCGTGTGTACAGGACTTGGGAGTCCGAGGGTTTGTAAGTGTGCGGCACCGAGGAGAGATCCATTGGGATCTTGCATAGTGGAAACCCTTCGTGTGTCGAAGGCGGGGATGTAGAGCAAGTGTGCTCGAACCTCGAAACATACCCTTGTGTTTGCGATTGCTATCTCTCTCTCTCTTTGTCCTTTATATCTTGCATGCTTTATTGTCTTCATCATTTACTTGCTAGATATATTTCCCTTGTGCTTAAAATTATAATACTTGCTTGGGATTGCTTGTTAACACTAGTATTCAACCAAGAGAGCCAACGCGGCACCTCAACCCATTCAAGGGGAATCTAGAGGAGATTGTTCAGAGCCTCGCAAGGAGAATTCGGCAACACTCTTGAGTTATACATAAGTGTTTACTTAAAAGAAATTTAATTTGGTCATCTTAGTTTAAATTCCGCATTATTTGTTCATAAGTGACCATTAGATTAGCCAACACCTATTCACCCCCCCTCTAGGTGTTATTTCAATTGGTATCAGAGCTAGTGCTCTTGATTTGGGTCTAACAACCTAAGAGTTAAAGATCCTCATTTTAGGCTAATCACTATATTTTTGTACACACACCATGGACTTTATGTCACCACCCACCTTTGATATTCTTAACATCCAAATTTGGAAGGTTAAGATGTCTTTGTACCTCAAAGCCCTAGGCATTCATGTATATCTTGCCACAACTAATAATGCATATTGTTTAAATGGTAAGAATCTTGAGGCTAATACAAAAGCCCTTAATGCTTTAAAGAGTACCCTAAATGATGATTACTTATTTAGGGTTGCTAATATTGATATGGCTTTTGTAGTGTGGAATACCTTGATCTCCCTTGGCGAAAATGATCAATACTATGCGGGGAGTGATTCGGACGTTGGAAGCGACACCTCCAACACATGCTTTATGGTCCAAGGGGATAACCCCCTTGAGGTAACTACCGAATCCGAGGTAGATGATAATGATATGTCATATGATGAGCTCACTACATTTTGCCAATTAGTGCTTGAGAAATATGACATGCTTAAAAAGAATAATAAAATTTTGAAAAAGGAACTTGCTTGCATGCATGTAGAACAAGACTCTTTTAGAGATAACATTGCATGCTTGGAAAAAGATAACAAGAATTTGAAAAAGAACATTGATTGCATGCATGTAGAAAATGATTCCTTTAAAAATAAACTTGCATGTTTAGAAAAAGAAAATGAAGATTTGAAAAATGAGAATGTTTCCTTATTTTCTAAATTGAGTAACTTGTGTGAAGGAAACAATACTTTGAAAGAAAAGATTGACTTGGTGGAAAAACAAAAAGAAGATATCTTGCAAGAAAATAAGTCTTTAAAAAGAAAATTTGTTGAAAAAGAAAAAGATAATGTTTTTCAAAAGAAAAAGAAAAATGATTCTTCATCTCATCATGCCTTTCATGCTACCACTAATGAGATTAAGAATTTGAAAAATAAAATGAATAATTTGAGTTCAACTTTGAACTCTTGTGCATTTAATCACTCTAAGTTGGAATCCTTGTTTCAAAAGAAACAAGTTCCCATGCTCATGCACATACACATCATGCTCATGCTTATGGTGCACAACACGATCACAATCACACTCATAAGCATCATGCTAAGGTGTACATTTGTACACATTGTGGCCGCAAAGGCCATCTAGAAAAATATTATTTTGATAAGAAACCATACTTATATTTTGCTAAGTATAATAGATTTTGGGATCCTTACAATAAAGCTAACCCTAAAGGACCCAAGAAAACATGGGTACCAAAACCCCCACCTTTTGATTTTGATGTAGGTGAGGGCTCTCACAAAACGTGAGAGGATTTTGGTGCCTTGGTAGTGAATGCAATGGACATGATGGACAAACATTTGGATGCATTGCTATCAAGGAAATTTTGGTGGGAAAGACCACCATGGTTGGAGCTTTGAAGTTGGTAACAACCTCTAAACTCCTATTTTTATGTGCATGCTTTTACTTTTGCCATATTCATAGCATGTTCATGATTTTATTTGATTTTGTTGTGCTTCATGTGGTATTTACATGCTTAGATGTAGAATTTGTCAAACTTGCATTTATACATGTACACATAGTGAATTACAATTGATTCATTTACATTTGAACTTCATGCTCACTTGTATCCACTTTATGCATGTGTATAATCTAGTTTTGATGATTCTCTTTTATACATGTCTTTGCCTATTTTAATGATTTACTTCATGTATATGCATGTTTAATTCAAATCTAATAAATATACATGTATACCCTTGAGTCTCTTGCCTTCATGCAAACACTTAATAGACTCTTTTAATATTTGGGATATGTATGCATATTGTTGGATTTGTATAATTCATACATATACCATGTAGATAATTTTTTTTGGGATGATTTGTTTTGATAAAATGATTTTTATGTGTTGTTTAATGAAAATTTTGTTAGTCATATTTGATTTGAGCCTCAATGACTATTTTCATGTAGATACTATTTACATAACTTTGAACACTCAATCTTTAAGAAAATATATAATTTGGAGCTTTATGGAATATGAGTGCTTGAACTTTTATGTTTTTAGTATTATTCATGAAATACATATGACTTTATATTTTTTGAAGGATCTTTAACTAGTTTGTCAAAAATCCATTTAAACTAGTTATCCATTCTTCAAGTATTGCACATGATTCTATTTCTTATGGATAAATTCTTTTATGATTTCAAAATTTACTTACACTTCATGAATTGAATATTAGTTTAAATGTTAATTTCTATCAACACTAGGATTTATACTTGCACATATTGTGGGCTACAAATAAATCTTTTTATATGTGTGCTTAAATGCCTATTTGAACCCATTAGATGTGCTTATATTGCTTAGTTTTGATGATCATTACATTTTTAAACTTGTATTCCCATTTTGGATTTGTGATTTGACCATGTGCCTTTCATTTCATGTATATGGCTCTTTTGCCAAAACATTAAAATATACATAGATAACCCTTGAGTCATTTGCTTTTAATGCAAATCTATTTATATAAGACTCAATTGTGTTTTAGGGATATGTATGTATACTTAATGTCTTGTCAAAACATACATATGCTATGAAATATAATTTTGTTGATTTTCATGTATTAAAAAAAAAAAATTGTGATGATTTTCATGCATTCAAAATTTATGATATTTTAAGGAATATTGAGCTTTATTGCTATTTTTCATGATGTCATGTTTCACATAACATTAGTACACTCACCTCTTTTGAAAATTTTATATGGACTTTATGGATTAGAGTGTTTTAGTGCCTTGTGTTTTATGCATATTTCATGAAAACATTTTTGATTTACTCCTTGATTGAAGAATTCCGTACTAGTTGTAAACATGTTCATTTAACTAGTTCGAATTCCTCATATGATAGATTATATGATGTATACACTTATGCTTACTTTTCAATTGGTATCATTGGATATTTTCAATTGGTATCAATTTGAATCATGTTGTATATACTCATATTTTGTTCTTTCATATATATATATGTATCTATTTCAATTGTGTATACTCTTTTCATAACATATATATGATTTGTTTTGTGCTTGTTTACAATGTGTATCTTTTAAAGCACAAATATTGTTGATGCTAAGCTTAATTAGAATTTCAAATTGGTATCTCATAATAAGCTTGTGCATTGTGTTTCAAATTGGTATCAAAATTCAAAATTTGGTTGTTCTACATTTGGTACCTTAAAAGAAAATTGTGTATGTTTTTAAGATAGTTTAAAATTTTGTTTATAAAGAAAAATTCAAAATGTTTGATTTGTATTGACTATATGCAAGGAGAGCTTAACATCTCTTCCATATGTAGATTCATGTTGAGTGTATTGTGTATTGAGGAGCTTAACATCTCTTCTTTATATGGTACACGTGTGTAGGGGGAGCTTCACATCTCCTCTTATTCATTACATAATGTGTGTTATGTGAATTAGGGCTTCACATCCCTCTTTCATATAATGCATATGTGTAGGGAAGCTAACTTAGCGTCTTCCTCTTCATGTATTTATATCGCATATAAACTATATTGATTTGATTTTACCCCTCCTTGATTTCTTTATTTTTGACAAAAAGGGGAGAAAAATTTGTTTGATTTGATTTTACTTTGAACCCTTTGTTGATGATTGACAAAAAGGGGGAGAAAGATTTTGAGTTTTCTATATGTGCTTTTACTCATGCATAGCAAATAAATGATAAGATAAAGGTTTGAGAAAAGATTTGTGTTGTTTTAAAGATTTGTGTTATTTTACATGCATTCATTTGCATTCATATTTATGAGCTTCATGTCATATCTATTTATATTTTATGATGCATGAGTTAAGGGGGAGCTTCTTTGAAGCTTTACTTTAATCCATGCATATATAACGTCATGAGTTTTGTCATCATCAAAAAGGGGGAGATTGTTGGCCCAATGGCCTATCACCCTAGTTTTGATGATGATCAACTCATGAAGTTATATTTACTAATGATCTTGTGCTAATTAGTGACAGATTCATGATCGATCAAGATCTTAGTAGGTGCATAGCTCAACAAAGGATAAAATGACAAGATTTGGAGCTTGCATGTTGTGATCCAAGGAGCTTTTGGATCAAGCTTGGACCAAGTCAAGAAGATGAGAAGCCTTCAAGGGAAGACTTCAAGAAGTTGAAGACTTGTGTCTAGGTATAGAATTTGTATTTTTGTTTTAGTAAAAATGTAAAGGATAGATAGTTGGTGGATTGCTCAAGTTATATCACACACACACACTCTTGATAGAACTCTTGATTCAAAGTGCTTTCATAAAAGATTTCTTTTTAGAAAAAGAATTTTTATTTAGATAAAGATTTATAAAAACAAGTTTGGAAAAACATGTTTTGGAAAAATACTTTTTAGTTATTGAGCTAATATTTCCAAGTTACAAAAATAGACCAAAACATTAATAACATGTCTTGATTTTGTGCAAGCATGTTTGCTCTTCAAAGTATATTGGTAAAACTATTTTTGTAGAATTTCTATGTATTTTTAGGATTTTATAAAAAGATTTTTAATCCTGTTTTCAGACCTGGAAATTGACTGACAGGCCGAGTCGGTCGACCGGGCGGTCGACCGCAGCAAGGTCCGGTCGACTGTCCAGTCGACCGACGTGCACAGCCCTGTGCACGTTGTCAGCACAGTGGACCGGTCGACCGGGCGGTCGACCGATCCAGAGAGTTTGCTCTCTGGAAATGTTCAGTCGACCGTGCGGTCGACCGACAGTATATTCCAGGTGATCGGTCGACCTGCCGGTCGACCGATGTGCTGCAACGGTCAGAAATATGACCGTTGGCCGGTCGACCGGCAGTCGACCGACAGCACTGACACAGCCCCAACGGCTCTATTTTCTGGCAGCCTAAAAAGGGGGTCTTGTCAACTGTTTTGAGGTGAAGATTTTTGAGACTTCTTGAGCAGTTTTTCCACTCATTTTCAGAAGTTTTCTCCACAAAATAGAGAGCAAATACTTTCCATCTTAAAGGGAGTTTTTATCAAGAGAGTGTTTTAAAGTGATCTTTGAGCTTTCCTCCATAGCTTTCTTTCCTTGATTTTCTCACACCACACTTGAGCTTTCCATTGCTAGATATTCCTATAGGTGTGTTGTAGTGAGAGTGCTCTTTAGGTGATCAAGTGTTGTGATCATCAAAGAGATTTTTCTTTGTTCTTTGAGGAGACGGGCAAGTGTGCTCGTTGTTGGTGGTTGAGTTCGGTTGTGAACTCTTTGGTTCGAGGTACGGCCTCGGCGAGTCGGTGGACTTGCGTGTGTACGGGACTTGGGAGTCCGAGGGTTTGTAGGTGTGCGGCACCGAGGAGAGATCCATTGGGATCTTGCATAGTGGAAACCCTTCGTGTGTCGAAGGCGGGGATGTAGAGCAAGTGTGCTCGAACCTCGAAACATACCCTTGTGTTTGCGATTGCTATCTCTCTCTCTCTTTGTCCTTTATATCTTGCATGCTTTATTGTCTTCATCATTTACTTGCTAGATATATTTCCTTGTGCTTAAAATTGTAATACTTGCTTGGGATTGCTTGTTAACACTAGTATTCAACCAAGAGAGCCAACGCGGCACCTCAACCCATTCAAGGGGAATCTAGAGGAGATTGTTCAGAGCCTCGCAAGGGGAATTCGGCAACACTCTTGAGTTATACATAAGTGTTTACTAAAAAGAAATTTAATTTGGTCATCTTAGTTTAAATTCCGCATTATTTGTTCATAAGTGACCATTAGATTAGCCAACACCTATTCACCCCCTCTAGGTGTTATTTCAGATGCAACTCTTATGAAGCTATGTATGGGTTCTCGAGAAGTTGTTTGGAGCTTCACATAGAGGTAAAGAAGTGTGGTCAATGGAGCTTCACGTAGAGTTGGAGAGACTTCATGTAAAGGTGAAGAGACTTCATGTAGCGGTGAAGTGGTGTGGCCAGTTGGTCTTCAAGTAGAGGTGAAGTGGTTGTGATCTCGAAGAACAGTTTTATCTTCCGGAGAGGAGATGTTGAGCTTGCATAAGGAGTGGTGTGCATCCAGTTTGAAGCCGATGATAGTTGGTGTGCTCTTTGCAGACTTGTTTGGACCGTCAGTGGAAGACAGGTAGACTAGATAGAGCTGGTCAATTGGAGAGTCAGCGTTGACTCATGTGGAAGTCTTCATGAGGTCCGGAAGTTGCGAAGAAGGAGCCATGGTTGAAGATCGGCGGGAGTAAAAATTCTCCGAAGGTGAAGTATAGGGAAGGCATATGTGTTGCATTCCAGTGGATAGCTGAGCTAAAGACTCTAAGCCGAAATCGTGTGTCGATTTCGCCGAGATCGTGTGTCGATTTCGTCCGGTGCTAGTAAGCCGAGATCGTGTGTCGATTTCGCCGAGATCGTGTGTCGATTTCACCAAGTGATAGACCGGGGGTTCGTTGGATGTCGGCTCAGATTTTTTGAAATCTTCGCCGAGGTGGAGAATTGTTGGAGAGGGAGAGATTTCTACTAAGGGAGGTGATACGGACTACGTCAAGGGATCGTCGAGGAAGTCGGCGACTAGAGACGACGGCAGAAACCAGCAGAAAAACAGCAGCAGCAGCAGATCTGGCAGAAGTTCGGTCGACCGGTCGGTCGACCGACGTGCACAAACGTGCACAGGAGTAGGCGGTCGACGGCCGGTCGACCGCTCTGAAGAAGCCAACTCACGGCCTGTTTCGGTCGACCGGCCGGTCGACCGACCTGGAGAAACCCAACTCTCGGCGCGTTTCAGTCGACCGGCCGGTCGACTGTCCTGTATCTGGAAGTGTATCGGTCGACCGCCCGGTCGACCGGTAATCGGGTTTGGGCAAAAAAAAAAAAACTGCTGCTCCGCAAATTGCGGAGCAGCGAGTATAAAAGGCGGCTGGGCTGTTTCTAGGGTTTCTAACCTGCGGAAATAGGAGGCTTAGGGTTCTCTTGTGTTGAGAGAGGCTAAGATCCTTTGTAATCATCTTCCCTAATTAAAAATCTCCCTTTTGATTGCCCCGAGGACGTAGGCACGTTGGCCGAACCTCGTTAGATCTCTGTTTTTGCGATTGTCTGTTATTTGTGTTCTTGATTTCATTGTTCTGTGATTGAGATCTGGTTGGATCCTCTAAGGGCTGTTGTCTTCCGCGCACAACATATTTCATCATCACACACTTAATGATATCCACTCTCTGTCTCTACAAGTTTTACATTAATTCAGTGTATCAGTATCCCTCCCAGGTTTTGATCAGAAACTGCTGCTCCTGGTTATCTCAGCTGCATTTCTATTTCTGTTTCATCAAGCACAAACAGAGCTTGTTGTTTAGTGCACAGTGTTTAATAACCCCCGTGATTACAGGCATGCTGGTCCTGATCTCTGGATTCTCAGCAAAGAGATTTTCTGGACTTATCTGCTACAAACTTTCTCAGTGCTTGCATTTTGTATTACAGTTTGGAAAATGGAGAAGGATTTATTAAGCAATTGAAGATCTTTAACTCCTATTTACTGAGTTTATCATTTGCAGTATTAGATATATACTCAGCTGCCATTGCTTGAAAAGGATTCTGAACTATATAAATGCACATTTTTCAGTTTTTGGAAATTTGACTAGGAAAAGGATATCAGCTAAGTACTATCAAATTGGAATGTATGATTCTGAGATACAACCTACATGTACACTGCAGAATCAGATTCTGGCACTGGACTCTGCAGACCTGTAGATTCTGGTACTGCAGAACCAGAAATCCTGATTCTGAGTTCTGCAGAACAGTAACTAGCACTAGCATGTCCATCCTTGTGTATCAGCTCTGCAACTAAGCATTGGCATTGGGGCTGGAATCCCAGCATCAGGTTACTCTTCAGCAACAACTACTGATCCAGGTTATCAGCTTCTTCAGTCGGTCTGCTGGTTGTTAAACAATCAGCAGCACACATGTAACCAAGGTCAAAATCAAAATATCAGTATGTGAGCTTGAGAGGCTTAGTAATTGTAATAGCAAGTGTAAAAGGTAGTACAAAAACTTACTAATTAAGCAGGCTTTGGATCAATCTGTGTTCACTCCTTTGTGTACTATAGTAGAGGGTGACGGCTAGGGCCCTCTCCCCTCTATAGTTATCATAGGACAGAATGTAGAATAGCCTAGCGTTGGCACTGTATATTGTATTATCATTTTTGTTTCAATAAAATTACATTTGCCTTTCAAAATACACGCGCGCGCGCGCGCACACACACATATTGTATTTAAAAATGAGTTGAAATTCTTTAACATGTTTTACAATAGTTTTTGGGCTAGGTCGGTCGACTCCCTAGGAGCAGAGTTCTCTGCACAGCTGCCGGTCGATCGAACGGTTAATCGTATGTGCACACGGACATGAACATGTTTATACACTTTTGTCGGCCGACTGAACGGTCGACCGTCAAACTTAGAGTGCTCTCTGTTTTTGGTTTTCGGTCGACCGACTATTGTGCCAAATGTTTCCTCACTCTTTGTTTGTGGCTCGGTCGACCTACTGGTCGACCTACTACCGTAACGACTATTTTTATATCCGTTGGCAGTTGACCGCCCGGTCGACATTTGACTTGTATCCTTGTAGTAACGACTAGTTTTTGAATCAGTTTTGATTGCTGACTTTTTCCAATGGGTATATTTGCCATTTAGGGTCTAATCACTTGGATTGAGCCCAGATTTCATCACTAATGACATTTACCTAATGCCTATATTTGTGGGTCATTTGTAGAAGATTTAACAAGAAGTTTTATATGAAGTTTATAAAAGAAAATCAATTTTTTGCTTTCAAGCTTTCAAGTTTCAAGAGTTCTCAATTTCAAATCAATTTCTGCATGTTTTAAGCTCTTAAGTTCATTCTTTTAAACTCAATATTCTCTCATAGAAACTTCATAAGCTACATTCATCTTTATGGTCACCAAGAGCTCATAAATTTCATTGGCTTTGTGCTACCTTTTGTATTGAGAATTGAAGGTTGGAGTTTTGTGTTTCGGGTCTTGGTAGACTAATATAGTTGTGTTCCTTTGTGGTAATCCTAAGTGGATAAAGGAAATCTTTCACGCGATGAAGGCTAGGACGTAAAGCGAGTTGCTTGAATCTCAAAACAAATCTTTTGTGTTTGTGATTGCCTTTTCTCTCTACTCTTGCTTATTCTTCTATTGCTCTTTATTACCTTCATAATTACTTGTGTTTTATTATTGCTCTACTTCCATTTCTTGTTGTTTTCGATTTTTCTCATTTAAACAAGAAGAAAATTATGCACCTTAACTCTTAATCTAGAGAAATTAAGAGGAGAAGTTCTGAAACCCTTCATTGGGAATCCATCTTCACTTCTTGTTTTTGAGTTGATCATTTCAATCGTTCATTTTAATTGTTGTTTGCATTAGATTAGTATTTCACCTATTCTCCCCCTCTAGGTGAATTTTAGTATGTTGACTCTGATTATGCAAGAGACCTTGACAAGCGCGATCTATAATGGGATATGCCTTTACATTGTTCCAAGCATCGATGAGTTGGTGCTCGATTTTATAGTCTACTGTCACTTTGTCGACAACAAAAGCAGAGTATATGGCTATTGCAGAGGATATAAGAAAAGGTATTTGGCTTCAAGGGTTGCTTGATGATTTGGGCATCGAACATTCAATTGAAAATCAATTATGATAGCATGATTGCTTTTATTTGGCAAAGAACCATGTCTATCATGCATGAACGAAGTACATCGATGCCCGATTTCACTTTGTTAAAGAGATTTTCAAAGAAGTTGGTATGTTGCTTGAGAAGATTTATAGGAAGGAGAATCCGCCAGACATGCTTACTAAGGTGGTTCCTGGGAGCTAAGTTCAATTATTGTAGGAACTTACTCCACATCATTCTAATTACTTGAGTTCAGTGGAGCTCGTTTAAACAAATTACGTGTAGCTTGATCCCCTAGGCTAGGGGTACATAAGCAGCCATGATGGTGCAGCCCGTTTAATAAATTAAAATGGTGATTCATTGGTGTTCAGCTTAGATTTAAGAAATCTTCACCGAGATGAAGAATTGTTAGAGATGATCTTAAAATCAAAAGGTAGAGCTTTTAAACTCATTGGCAAAAACATAAAGTTTATATCAGAGAAAACTAGGTCAGTCAATCAGTTGACTGATATGCACAACTTCAGAAGAAGCAAACAAGTAGGTCGACCACTTGATCAACCGCATTCATAACAGAAAACAGAAGAAGATAGTCGGTCGACCAACCCACAAAGAGCAGGTAGAATGATTGGTGTAGCAGTCGATCCTCCAGGTGACCGCATGTGGCATACAAGGAGCACATAAGTCTAAGTTGATCGCCCAATCAACCGAGCAGAGAGCAGAATTTGCGACTACATAACTAGTAGTCGATCGCCTGATCGATCGCAAGTCGGGTCTGCCAGTTTCAAAATTGAGTTATGACTTTGATTTTGATCTGATTTCAGAGATTTGGTTTCTTTTCTTCGTAGATTCTCTAACTATATATTGATGGGTATTGTGTTGGCCCAAAAGGTTACACTCTCCATTTGTTTAGTGTTTTGATGATGACAAACCAAATAAGAGCTATTTGGTACTAATATATTTGTTCAAGATAAGTTTCAGGTTTGTACCATACTTGGAGGCCATTGCTTAGCTATTGCAACAACTTCTAGGTTCATGAAGCATAAAAGGCTTATTGCTCATCAAGGATGGAACATAGAAGAGAATGCTCTATCAAGGCATAGCACGGCTCAAGACTTGAAGATTGCTCAAGAAGTCTTCATTAGTTTGTTTCTAGTTTTATAGTATTTGTTAAAGAATAGTGAATAGGTTTAAAGCTCCATCACACACGTTTTTGCGCACATCCTTATTCCAAAAAGATTTCTTATAAAATATACAAAAATATTTTAATACAAAATCCTCTACCTACATATACTTCTTTATGTTTTATACTAATCCTTATTCAAAGTTATTTTGGATAAAATCAAAATCTCTTCAAATTTCTGTCCAAAATTTAATTTTTGACCTGAGCCGGTCGACAGGGCCGGTCGACCTACCTTTGACAGGTTTGGCCGGTCGACCGTCCGAATCGACCGTGGCTCTGGCAGGTGCACGTATCAGTGTGCATGTTTTGCGGTCGACCGAGCGGTCGACCGACTGTAACCTATTTTGCTCTCGGGTTGTTTGGGTCGACCAGGCGGTCGACCGTTCGCCTGTAACGGCTTTATTTTTGAATAGGCGGTCAACCGGTCGGTCGACCGGGCAAGCCGTTTGAGCAGTAACGGGCAATTTTTCTGAGCTGTTTATTTTTATCCTTTTGTATTTATAATTAGTTTAAATGATATATTTTGAACTAATTACCTCCTAATCATCAGTAAGTGGGTTTTATCCCTAAACCCTAGCCCTTTACTATAAATAAGCGTGATTGGGGAGAGGTTTTATTACTAGAAAAATTTGCAAAAATTTCAAAAGTTTAAGGCATTCAAAAGAGTTTGTTTCTTGGTTTTTGTGCTGAAATTCTCTCTCATTTTCTGAAGTATTTTCAAGATTTCTCTGATTTCATTTTCTTTTCTCTCTACACACAAGAGCTTCAAATCATACTCATTGTTCTCTAAGGACCTTGTAAGGGAAGAGAATTTTGAAAGAGAGAGTTTGTGGTCTTTTGACTACTCAGAGATTTGCTTGTACTTGATATTGTGGAGTTGGGTACTCTGGTGTAATTGTGACATCTTTGTGATAGTGGAAGTAGTTAGAATCCTTCTGGGAAAGGCGGGGAAGTAGAGCTGGGTGCTCGAACCTCGATAACAACTCCTTGTGTTTGCGTTTGGTTTACTTTCCCTTGCTCTTACTCTATTTTCATTACTTTTATTACTTGCTCTCAATTATCATTGCTATATTCACTTGTCTTGAGCATTTGTTGCATCATCATTTTTCAAATTGGACATTGATTAGCATTATCACCTATTCACCCCCCTCTAGGTGATTTTCAATTGGTATCAGAGCTTGGACTCTAGGTTTGGCTTAACATCCATAGAGAGATCTTTAAAATATTGCTAATCAACATTTTCATTCATACATTCATACACTAGTAAACATGGCCGATAACATCAAAACTCCTCCTAAATTTGATGGACTTAATTTCCCTATTTGGAAGGTTAGGATGACTATATTCTTGCAATCTTTGGGTAGTTTAGTAGCAAAGTCCTTGACCAAACCCTATGTAGTACCTAATAGTGATGAGAGCACATGGACCGATTTCACCTTTAGAGAATATGAGGCTAACTCCAAGGCCCAAAACTCCCTATTAACCGCCTTGAATGAGGATGACCTTACACGAGTAATTCATTGCCAATCCGCCTATGAGATTTGGCAACACTTATTGGTCACACATGAAGGGACTTCACAAGTCAAGAGAGCTAAGATAGATCTCTTGAGGTCTCAATATGAATCATTTAAAATGCTTGATGATGAATCTATTGATTGTATGATTACTAGATTTACTAAAATCACCAATGGTCTTTCTTCTTTAGGTGATGACATCTCAAACGATCAAAGGTGCGGAAAGTGATTAGGGCACTTCCTACATCATGGGAGATAAAGGCCACCACCTTGAAAGAGTTAAACGACAAGGATAAAATGGACTTCATTAGTCTCATTGGGAACCTAAAGACCCATAAGATGGAAAAGAAGGCGAGAGAAGAAGCCACTACTTCAAATAAGAAATCCTTGACTTTCAAGTCCTCATCCACTCTTGACGATGATGAGGAAGATGAAGAAGAAGATGAGGAGCTCTCCCTCCTCGTGAGAAATGTCAAAAGGATGTACCGAAAGAACAAGCTCAACTTCCGAAGGAAATTTGAAGGTAAAGAGGAGAGAAGAATTATTTGCTATAATTGTAGAAACCCGGACATATCATGGCGGATTGCCCGGAGTTCAAGAAGAGAATGACTTCCTCCTTCAAGCCAAAGAAGCCGGAAGAAAAGAAAGCGTACAAAGCAACTTGGGATTCGGAAAGCGAGTCCGAAGAAGAGGTGGATACGGCAAACAAGTGTTTCATGGCAAACACACCTAAGGTAACCCCTCAAGCTCTTGATGATGAAGATGATGAATTAAGTAAGGAAGTTCTTGTTCATACTTTTGTTGAACTTTCTGAAACTTATGACAATAAGAAGATTGAATGCTTTAAATTGCAAAAAGAAGTTGCATTTCTTAAAAATTAACTTGCTGTTTCTAAAGAAAAAGATGATATTTCTTCCAACCTCATTTCTATTCAAAATGAATTTAGTGCCTACAAGGTTTCTTGTAAGGCAAAATCTCCTATGGTTGATGAAAAAGAAATTTTTTCTTTAAAATCTAAAATGGTTGATTTTGAAAAAGTTTTGAAAGATTGTGCTTTTAACACTAAGAAACTTGAAGAAAAGTTTTCTAAAAGCACACCTCTCATGCTAAAATTCACATGTTAAGATTCCTCATGCTCACACTACACATAACACTTCTCATGCTAAATCTTCCCATGCTCACAACACTCATGCTCACAAATCACACACTTACTATGCTTTTAAATATGGTAGAGTGTATAGATGTACATATTGTGGTAAGAATGGACACTTGGCTAAATTTTGTTATGACCAAATAAATAGGACAAATAATCTTATTTGGATTAATGAAACTAACTCTTTAGGACCCAAGAAAATGTGGGTACCAAAATTAAGTCCTAAATTATTTGATGTAGGTACACACCAAGGCTCCAAGACGTAGGGAGCGGTGGTACCTTGATAGTGGTTGTTCAAGACACATGACGTGGGATATCAACAACTTCACAACCCTATCAAGGTACATGGAAGGTGGCTCTGTCACCTTCGGGGATGACTCCAAAGGAACTATCATTGGTATAGGTAATATTCAAATTGGTTCATCTCCTACTATAGAAAATGTTGTACTTGTTGATGATTTAAAACATAATTTGCTTAGCATTAGTCAATTCTGTGACCGTGGACTTAAAGTTGTTTTTGATGATACCTCTTGCAAGATTTTTGATATTAAATCTAATGATTGTATTCTTACCGGTTTTCATGATAACAATGTTTACATCATCGACATGCTTAATGTAGAGTGTTCTACTAAATGCTTGAATGCTTTTGATGAAAATTCTTGGCTTTGGCATAGAAGATTAGGACATGCATCTTTTGGACATCTTTCTAGGATTAATTCTAAGGAATTGGTGAAGGGTATTCCTTGTTTGAAGTTTGAGAAAGACCGCATTTGTGGTGCGTGCCAACTTGGGAAACAAACCAAGTCTTCCTTCAAACCAATCAAGGATATCATGTCAACAAGACCATTAGAATTAATTCATATGAATCTTTTTGGACCTACTAAAACTAAGAGTTTAAATGGTAGTAGATTTGCATTTGTTTTAGTTGATGATTTTTCTCGTTTCACTTGGGTTTTCTTTTTGGAACACAAAGATCAAACTTTTTCCCATTTTAAGATTTTCCGAAAAAGAGTTGAAAAAGAAAAAATTTTTCGATTTTGAAAATAAGGAGTGATAGAGGTGGTGAGTTTGTTAACCAACTCTTCATGACTTATTGTGATGAAAAGGGAATTAAGCATGAAATGTCTTGTCCTAGGACTCTATAACAAAATGGAGTTGTAGAGAGGAAAAATAGAACACTTCAAGAGATGGCTAGGACAATGATAAGTGAATATGACCTCCCTCAATATTTATGGGCCGAGACCGTAAACACCGCATGCTATATTTCAAATCGTATTTATTTGTGCAAAAATTCTTCTAAAACTTCTTTTGAAATGTATCATTCTAGAAAACCTAATGTTGCATATTTTAAAGTTTTTGGATGCAAGTGTTTTGTTTTAAATACTAAGGATAATTTGGGTAAATTCGATGCTAAGGCTTATGAAGCTATCTTTGTTGGATATTCTACAACTAGTGAAGCTTATAGAATATTCAATAGATCTTCACTTACCATTGAAGAATCCATGCATGTTATTTTTGAAGAATCTAATGTGATTGTTGAGAATGTTGTAGAGATTGAACCATTAGGTGAAAACATGGAGAAACTATCCTTGAAGGACTCACCCGCTCAAGAAGATAAGCAAGTCCTATTGGTGATGCTCAAGAGGATAAAGAGGAAAGCTCTAAACCGCTTCCTAAAGTTTGGAGATACGCTACAAATCATCCTAAGGAGCTCATCTTGGGTGATGCATCTAAAGGAGTCATAACGCGCTCCAAACTCCATGACCTATGTGGTAACTTTGCTTTCATTTCTCATTTTGAACCCAAATGCATTCTCGAAGCCGAGACGGATTCATATTGGTTGCTTGCCATGCAAGAGGAACTCAATCAATTTGAGCGCAACCAAGTTTGGCACCTTGTTCCTAGGCCCCACGATAGACCAATAATTGGTACTAAGTGGATCTTTAGGAATAAGATGGATGAATCTGAAAATGTAATTAGGAATAAAGCTAGGTTAGTGGCCCAAGGTTACACTCAAATTGAAGGAATTGACTTTGAGGAGACCTTTGCACCCGTAGCACGGCTTGAAGCCATACGGATGACACTAGCTTTTGCATCTTTCAAAAATTTCAAACTTTTTCAAATGGATGTGAAAAGTGCATTTTTGAATGGTTTTATTAACGAAGAAGTTTATGTTGCTCAACCTCCCGGTTTTGTTGATCATGTTCATCCGATTTTGTTTTTAAACTTGATAAAGCTTTGTATGGATTGAAATAAGCTCAAGAGCTTGGTATGAAAGGCTTTCTAGTTTTCTCATTTCAAATGATTTTGTTAAAGGTAAAG
The DNA here is from genome assembly GCA_038442645.1 of Agave tequilana. Taxonomy (NCBI): domain Eukaryota; kingdom Viridiplantae; phylum Streptophyta; class Magnoliopsida; order Asparagales; family Asparagaceae; genus Agave; species Agave tequilana. The sequence goes on from JAVJIF010025984.1 coordinate 68,829, forward strand.
TAGATACAACTCTCTTTACTAAGCATGTTGATAATGACATTTTGATTGTGTAAATTTATGTTGATGATATAGTTTTTGGTTCTACTAATGAGCTTTTATGCAAGAATTTTGAAAAGGTCATGCAACTTGAATTTGAAATGTCTTCCATGGGTAAGCTTAATTTCTTCCTTGGACTCCAAATCAAGCAATTGCAAAATAGGACGTTCATTAGTCAAGCCAAGTATGCAAAGGAACTCGTAAAGAAGTTTGGACTTGAAGGATCAAAGGCTTGCAACACTCCCATGGCTACAACACCAAGCTTGATAAAGATGACCAAGGTAAAAATGTTGATATTAAACTATATAGAAGCATGATAGGAAGTCTTTTGTATTTGACGGCAAGTAGGCCGGATATCATGTTTAGTGTGTATCTTTATGCTAGATTTCATCGTGTCCCAAAGAGTCTCATCTTATTGCGGTAAAATGTATTATTCGTTATATTAAGGGAACGATTGGAATGGGTCTATGGTATCCGAAAATCGGATATTTCTCAATGACGAGTTATTCGGATGCCGACTATGCGGGTTGTAGCGTAGATAGAAAGAGTACTAGTGGGACATGTCAATTTCTTGGTAATTGTCTTGTTTCATGGTCCTCTAGGAAACAAAATTCCGTAGCTCTCTCAACCACCGAGGCGGAGTATGTTGCCGCAGGGGCTTGTTGTGCACAAGTCCTTTGGATGAAACATACTCTCCTTGATTATGATTTGCATTTTAAGAATATTAAAATATTTTGTGACAATACTAGTACTATACATTTGACCAAAATGCAAATCAACATAATAAGACCAAGCACATTGAGATTAGATATTACTTTCTTAGAGATCATTTTGAGAAAGGTGATATAGATATTGATTATGTTTTCACGGATTTGAAACTAGCCGATATTTTTACAAAACCACTTGATTTTGCTAGATTTTCGTTTATTTGTGGGGAACTAAATATTTGTGTTATTGAATAAACATGTCTTTCTTAACCCTTTTTGATGTATGACAAAAAGGGGGAGAATACGTTAAACATGGCAAAAATAAGTTCATATGGTCTTGGTTCCATATGAGTTTATGTGTTTATATGAGTTTATATGAGTTTATAAATGTTTTTATGAATTCTTGTATTTTTGAGTTTTTATGTGTTTTGTTTTTATTTGTATCAAGAGCATGTAACTTTCATTGAACCTTTCATTAAAATTGGTAAATTTGAGTTTAAATGTTCTTGTTTTTCATATTTGTTATTTGTTACATATAGCATAATTTGAGGGGGAGTTTTCTCCTCCCCTATATTTTTGCTTATAGCCTATTTGTTTTGTCATCATCAAAAAGGGGGAGATTGTTGGCCCAAAAGGTTACACTCTCCATTTGTTTAGTGTTTTGATGATGACAAACCAAATAAGAGCTATTTGGTACTAATATATTTGTTCAAGATAAGTTTCAGGTTTGTACCATACTTGGAGGCCATTGCTTAGCTATTGCAACAACTTCTAGGTTTATGAAGCATAAAAGGCTTATTGCTCATCAAGGATGAACATAGAAGAGAAGGCTCTATCAAGGCATAGCACGGCTCAAGACTTGAAGATTGCTCAAGAAGTCTTCATTAGTTTGTTTCTAGTTTTATTGTGTTTGTTAAAGAATAGTGAATAGGTTTGAAGCTCCATCACACACGTTTTTGCGCACATCCTTATTCCAAAAAGATTTCTTATAAAATATACAAAACTATTTAAATACAAAATCCTCTACCTACAAATACTTCTTTATGTTTTATACTAATCCTTATTCAAAGTTATTTTGGATAAAATCAAAATCTCTTCAAATTTCTGTCCAAAATTTGATTTTTGACCTGAGTCGGTCGACAGGGCGGTCGACCGACCTTTGACAGATTTGGCCGGTCGACCGTCCGAATCGACCGTGGCTCTGGCAGGTGCACGTATCAGTGTGCATGTTTTGCGGTCGACCGAGCGGTCGACCGACTGTAACCTATTTTGCTCTCGGGTTGTTTGGGTCGACTGGGCGGTCGACCGTTCGCCTGTAACGGCTTTATTTTTGAATAGGCGGTTTACCGGTCGGTCGACCGGGCTAGCCGTTTGAACAGTAACGGGCAATTTTTCTGAGCTGTTTATTTTTGTCCTTTTGTGTTTATAATTAGTTTAAATGATATATTTTGAACTAATTACCTCCTAATCATCAGTAAGTATGTTTTATCCCTAAACCCTAGCCCTCTACTATAAATAGGGGTGATTGGGGAGAGGTTTTATTACTAGAAAAATTTGCAAAAATTCCAAAAGTTTAAGGCATTCAAAAGAGTTTGTTTCTTGGTTTTTGTGCTGAAATTCTCTCTCATTTTCTGAAGTGTTTTCAAGATTTCTCTGATTTCATTTTCTTTTCTCTCTACACACAAGAGCTTCAAATCATACTCATTGTTCTCTAAGGACCTTGTAAGGGAAGAGAATTTTGAAAGAGAGAGTTTGTGGTCTTTTGACTACTCAGAGATTTGCTTGTACTTGATATTGTGGAGTTGGGTACTCCGGTGTAATTGTGACATCTTTGTGATAGTGGAAGTAGTTAGAATCCTTCTGGGGAAGGCAGAGAAGTAGAGCTGGGTGCTCGAACCTCGATAACAACTCTTTGTGTTTGCGTTTGGTTTACTTTCCCTTGCTCTTACTCTACTTTCATTACTTTTATTACTTGCTCTCAATTATCATTGCTATATTCACTTGTCTTGAGCATTTGTTGCATCATCATTTTTCAAATTGGACATTGATTAGCATTATCACCTATTCACCTCCCCCTCTAGGTGATTTTCATATTGTGCCCTTATTTGTTATCTATATTAGTGATTTGATTAATAAGATCTCTCTTCTTTTTGACCCAAGAACGTACGCAATTTTTGAATCTCGTTAAATCTTATGTTTTTACTTGTTCTCTTTTCGTGAGTGTTTGATTGTTTCTCAGCGACTCTGATAGTTATTTCTGAACCTCCATGGACCCAACAGAATCCACTTGCATTAACTTTCATTTTGTAGCTGCACTTCGAATCTGTAGCTTTTTTCCTCTTGAAAAATTAGCCAAATTCTAAATTTAGTTCTTATTGATGGCTTCATTCTTTTCTTCTTTGTAGATTTCTGTTGTCGAACTTGTTGGCCCAAGGGTACACTCCCCGATTTTTTTTGATGATTATAAACCACAGTAAGTTATTTGGTACTAATCAAGTCCTAGTGTTTATAAGCTTATAGGGTTCAAGAGATTGGAAGAGATCTTATTCTTCTTTATAAGAAAGGTTTGAAGTGTTCAAGTTGATTCAAAGAAGGGATTCAAGCTCGGATGATCAAAAGATGGATTTTGGAGGAGCCCTCATTAATAAAGACTTGAAGCTTAAGTAAATCCGTTATGAGACCTTAGTATATTTAGTTTTGATATTGAATTGATGCTCAAAGAAGATACATACACACATTTTTTAAAAACAAGTTTACGATCTTTTAGTGTTTAAACATGCTTTTCATAAGTTAGTCATTGATTCAAGTTCTATATTTTTCATATATTTTATAACAAGCCATATACAAATTTTCTTGAAACCCATATGTTGCCAAAACATCTTTTTTACTTATATTATTATTTCAAAGATTGGTTTTATTTCAAAAAATATTATTTTTGTTGACTTTTGGGCTTGGCCAATCGATTGCTAGTTGAGTTCAGTGTTTTGTACACTTTCTCAGTCAACCAAGCGACCGACCAAAATGTGTAGAAGTTTAGTTGGCTTCTGTGTACGTTGATCACCTGATGAGCAGTCGAATGACTTATCTGTCGGACTTTCTGGATTGTTAGGCCGACCGCTCGATTGACCGATCCTCTGGACTGATATTTTCAGTTTTGCCCATCGATTGATTGACCGGCGACCGAACATTTATCAGGACTTACTGTTTGTTTCAATCAACTGCCTGGTTGACTGATAGCCTGCAATGGTTAGTTTTGACTAGCTGTCGGTTGTCCGATTGCATGGATCTGCTACAATAATGGCTATAATTTTCAAATCTGTCAGTTTTCGACTTCCTTTAACTGCTGTTTTTGCTTCTTTTAACCTAGTCACCTTGGTTTCAGAAACTCTTCTAATTGTATTTACCTATAACCTATATATATGGGTCATTTTATAATAAGTTTTTAACAAGTTTTATTCAAGTTTTTAAGATTTAGCTATCAAGAAAAATCAATTTTTATTTATCAAGTTTTTTTAGTCAAAGTACTTTCAATTCTCAATTATTCTGTGAAGTTTTCAGCTCTTAAAGATTATAAATTCTTTATAAAATTTTTTCTCTTGCAAACTTCTATAAGCTTTATCTCTCCATTCAAAATCTTAAAAGTTGTAAAGAGAGAGTTTGTGATCTTAGCGGTTACCAAAGCTTGTGAACTTCAATTGGCTTAGTACTACCTTTTGCGTAGAGGATTGAGAGTTAAAGTGTGTACTCCATGTTGGCCCAAGTGGTTACACTCTCCAATTGTTTTGGTGTTTAATGATGACAAACCAAATAAGAGCTATTTGGTACTAATGAGTTTGTTTAAGATAAGTTTCAGGTTAGTACCACTTTTGGAGGCCATCGCTTAGCTATTGCAAACTTCTAGGTTCTTATAGCAAAGAAGGCATATTGCACATCAAGGAAGGATCATGGAAGAGAAGGCTCTAGCAAAGCTTAGCATGGCTCAAGACTTGAAGATTGCTTATGTAGTCTTCATTTAGTTTGTTTTTACTTTTATAGTTTGTTAAAGAATAGTGGATAGGTTTGAAGCTCAATCACACACGTTTTTGCGCACATATCGTTTCGAAGATTATTTTCTATAAAACATACAAAAATATTTTAATACAAAATCCTCTGCCTACAAATCCATTTTTATGTTATATACTAAATCCCTAGTTAAAATAGTTTTGATAAAAATATTCATCTCCTCAAAATTCTGTTTTAAACTTGTCTTTTGACCTGAGCCGGTCGACCGCACCAGTCGACCGTGCCCATGTCAGTCTTGTCCGGTCGACCGGACAAGTCGACCGAGGTTCTGGCAGATGCACGTATCAGTGTGCATGTCTGCCGGTCGACCGGGCGGTCGACCTGACTGTAGCAACTTTGCTCTCAGGTTTCTTGGGTCGACCGGGCGGTCGACCTGACTATAACAAGTTTGCTCTCTGGATTTTTGGGTCGACCGGGCGGTAGACCGCTAGCCTGTAACGGCTTTATTTTTTGAATTGGCGGTCGACCGGGCGGTCGACCGGACTAGCCGTTTGAATTAAAACGGGCAGTTTTTAATTAGCTGTTTTATTTTGTCTTTTGTGTTTAAAATTAGTTTAAGGGATATGTTTTGAATTAATTACCTCCTAAACTTCAGTAAACATGTTTTATCCCTAAACCCTAGCCCTCTCCTATAAATAGGGGTGTTTGGGGAGAGATTGGATTACCAATTTACAAGAGAAAAATTTCAAAGTTTAAGCATTCAAAAGAGCTTGGTTTTTGTGCTAATATTCTCTCATTTTTCTGAAGTGTTTTTGAGAAAAATTTCTGATTTTTTTTCTTTCTTCACTTACAACAAAGAGCTTCATTCCTACTCATTATTCTCTAAGGATCTTTGTAAGAGAAGAGAATTTTTGAAAGAAAGAGTTTGTGGTCTTTTGACTATCAAGAATTGCTTGTACTTGAGATTGTGGAGTTGGGTACTCCATTGTAATTGAGATTTCTTTGTGATAGTGGAAGTAGTTAGAATCCTTCTGGGGAAGGCGGGGAAGTAGAGCTGGGTGCTCGAACCTCGATAACAACTCTCGGTGTGTTTGCGTTTGGTTTACTTTCCCTTGCTCTTGCTCTTCTTTCATTACTCTAATTGTTTGCTCTTAATTGTCATTGCTATATTCACTTGTTACATTTTCATATTATTGCATCATATTTTTAATTGTGCATTGATTAGCATTATCACCTATTCACCCCCCTCTAGGTGATTTTCAATGGTATCAGAGCTTGGACTCTAGGTTTTGGCTTAACATCCATAGAGAGATCCTTAAAACTTGCTAATCAACATTTTTATTCATTCATCCATTCACTAGTAAACATGGCCGATAACATTAAGTCCCCTCCTAAATTTGATGGCCTTAATTTTCCTATTTGGAAGGTTAGGATGACTATCTTCTTGCAATCCTTAGGTAGTTTAGTAGCCAAGTCCTTGACCAAACCTTACATAGCACCCGATAGTGATGAGAGTACTTGAACCGACTTCAACTTTAGAGAATATGAGGCTAACTCCAAAGCCCAAAACTCCCTATTAACCGCCTTGAATGAGGATGACCTTACACGGGTAATTCATGGCCAATCCGCCTATGAGATTTGGCAACACTTATTGGTCACACATGAAGGGACATCACAAGTCAAGAGAGCTAAGATAGATCTCTTGAGGTCTCAATATGAATCATTTAAAATGCTTGATGATGAATCTATTGATTGTATGATTACTAGATTTACTAAAATCACCAATGGTCTTTCTTCCTTAGGTGACGACATCTCCAACGATCAAAAGGTGCGGAAAGTGATTTGGGCTCTTCCACCATCTTGGGAGATAAAGGCCACCACCTTAAAGGAGTTGAATGACAAGGATGAGATGGACCTCATTAGTCTCATTGGGAACTTAAAGACCCATGAGATGGAGAAGAAAGAAAGAGAAGAGGTCGCTCCAACCAAGAAGAAATCAATAGCTTTCAAGTCTTCATCCACCCTTAAAGACGATGAAGAAGATGAAGAAGAAGATGAGGAGCTCTCCCTCCTAGTATGAAATGTCAAAAGGATGTACCGGAAGAACAAGCTCAACTTCCGAAAGAAATTTGAAGGTAAAGAGGAAAGAAGAATTATTTGCTATAATTGCAGGAAACCCGGACATATCATGGCAGATTGCCCGGAGTTCAAGAAGAGAATGACTTCCTCCTTCAAGCAAAAGAAGCCGGAAGAAAAGAAAGCATACAAAGCTACATGGGATTCGGAAAGCGAATCCGAAGAAGAGGCGGACACCGCTAACATGTGTTTCATGGCAAACACACCTAAGGTAACCCCTTAATCTCATGATGATGAAGATGATGATTTAAGTAAGGAAGTTCTTGTTCATGCTTTTGTTGAACTTTCTGAAACTTATGACAATAAGAAAATTGAATGTCTTAAATTGCAAAAAGAAGTTGCTTTTCTCAAAAATCAACTTGCTATGGTTTCCAAAGAAAAGGATGATATTTCTTCTAATCTTATTTCTATTCAAAATGAGTTTAATGCCTATAAGGCTTCTTATAAAGCAAAATCTCCTATTGTTGATGAAAAGAAATTTCTTCTTTAAAATCCAAAATGGTTGATTTTGAAAAAGTTTTAAAAGATTGTGCTTTCAATACTAAGAAACTTGAAGAAATGTTTTCTAAAAAGCACACCTCTCATTTTAAAGATCCACATGTTAAGATTTCTCATGCTCATGCTACACATCACACTCATGCCAAGTCTACACATGCTCATAAGTCTCACACTCACTATGCTTTTAAATATGGTAGAGTGTATAGATGTACATATTGTGGCAAGAATGGACATTTGGCTAAATTTTGTTATGACCAATTAAATAGAACCAATAATCTTGTTTGGGTTAATGAAACTAACTCTTTAGGACCCAAGAAAATATGGGTACCAAAATCAAATCCTAAATTATTTGATGTAGGTACACACCAAGGCTCCAAGACGTAGGGAGCGGTGGTACCTTGATAGTGGTTGTTCAAGACACATGACGTGGGATATCAACAACTTTACAACCCTATCAAGGTACATGGAAGGTGGCTCCGTCACCTTCGGGGATGATTCCAAAGGCACTATCATTGGTATAGGTAACATTCAAATTGGTTCATCTCCTACTATAGAAAATGTTGTTCTTGTTGATGGTTTAAAACATAATTTGCTTAGCATTAGTCAATTTTGTGATCGTGAACTTAAAGTTATTTTTGATGATACTTCTTGCAAGATTTTTGATGTTAAAACAAATGATTGTATTTTAACCGGTTTTCGTGATGATAATGTTTATATCATTGACATGCTTAATGTAGAGTGTTCTACTAAATGCTTAAATGCTTTTGATGAAAATTCTTGGCTTTGGCATAGAAGATTAGGACATGCATCTTTTGAACATCTTTCTAGGATTAATTCTAAGGAATTGGTAAAGGTATACCTTGCTTGAATTTTGAGAAAGACCGCATTTGTGGTGCGTGCCAACTTGGGAAACAAACCAAGTCTTCCTTTAAATCAATCAAGGATATCATGTCAACTAGGCCTTTAGAATTGATTCATATGGATTTATATGGACCTACTAAAACTAAGAGCTTAAATGGTAGTAGATTTGCATTTGTTTTAGTTGATGATTTTTCCCGTTTCACTTGGGTTTTCTTCTTGCAAAATAAAGATCAAACTTTCTCTCATTTTAAGATTTTTCGAAAAGAGTTGAAAAAGAAAAAGGATTTCTGATTTTGAGAATAAGGAGTGATAGAGGTGGTGAGTTTGTTAACCAACTCTTCATGACTTATTGTGATGAAAAGGGAATTAAGCATGAAATGTCTTGTCCTAGGACTCCACAACAAAATGGAGTTGTAGAAAGGAAAAATAGAACACTTCAAGAGATGGCTAGGACAATGATAAGTGAATATGACCTCCCTCAATATTTATGGGCCGAGGCCGTAAACACCACATGCTATATATCGAATCGTATTTATTTGTGCAAAAATTCTTCTAAAACATCTTTTGAATGTATCATTCTAGAAAACCTAATGTTGCATATTTTAAAGTTTTTGGATGCAAGTGTTTTGTTTTAAATACTAAGGATAATTTGGGTAAATTTGATGCTAAGGCTTATGAAGCTATCTTTTTTGAATATTCTTCTACTAGCAAAGCATATAGAGTATTTATTAGATCTTCACAAACCATTGAAGAATCCATGCATGTTAAATTTGAAGAATCTAATGTGTTTGTTGAGAATGTTGTAGAGATTGAACCATTAGGTGAAAACATGGAGAGACTATCCTTGAAGGACTCACCCGCTCAAGAAGAAAAGCAAGAACCTATAGGTGAAGTTCAAGAGGATAAAGAGAAAGATCTCAACCGCTTCCCAAAGCTTGGAGATACGCTACAAATCATCCTAAGGAGCTCATCTTGGGTGACGCATCTAAAGGAGTCACAACGCGCTCCAAACTCCATGACCTATGTGGTAACTTTGCTTTCATTTCTCATTTTGAACCCAAAGGCATTCTCGAAGCCGAGACGGACCCATATTGGTTGCTTGCCATGCAAGAGGAACTCAATCAATTTGAGCGCAACCAAGTTTGGCACCTTGTTCCTAAGCCCCACGATAGACCAATAATTGGTACTAAGTGGATCTTTAGAAACAAGATGGATGAGTCCGGAAATGTCATTAGGAATAAAGCTAAGTTAGTGGCCCAAGGTTACACTCAAGTTGAAGGAATTGACTTTGAGGAGACCTTTGCACCCGTAGCACGACTTGAAGCCATACGGAAGACACTAGCTTTTGCATCTTTCAAAAATTTTAAACTTTTTCAAATGGATGTAAAAAGTGCATTTTTGAATGGTTTTCTTAATGAAGAAGTTTATGTTTCTCAACCTCCCGGTTTTGTTGATCATGTTCATCCCGATTTTGTTTTTAAACTTGATAAAGCTTTGTATGGATTGAAACAAGCTCCTAGAGCTTGGTATGAAAGGCTTTCTAGTTTTCTCATTTCAAATGATTTTATTAAAGGCAAAGTAGACACTACTCTATTCACTAAGAATGTTGATAATGACATTTTAATTGTGCAAATTTATGTTGATGATATAATTTTTGGTTCTACTAATGAAGTTTTATGCAAGAATTTTGAAAAGGTCATGCAAAGCGAATTTGAAATGTCGTCAATGGGTGAGCTCAACTTCTTCCTTGACTCCAAATCAAGCAATTGCAAGATGGGACGTTCATAAGTCAAGCCAAGTACGCAAAGGAACTCGTAAAGAAGTTTGGACTTGAAGGATCAAAGGCTTGCAACACTCCCATGGCTACAACAACCAAGCTTGATAAAGATGACCAAGGTAAAAATGTTGATATTAAATTATATAGAAGCATGATAGGAAGTCTTTTATATTTAACGGCAAGTAGGCCGGATATCATGTTTAGTGTGTGTCTTTGTGCTAGATTTCAATCGTGTCACAAAGAGTCTCATCTTATTGCGGTAAAACGCATTATTCGTTATATTAAGGGAACGATTGGAATGGGTCTATGGTATCCGAAAACCGGAGATTTCTCAATGACGAGTTATTCGGATGCCGACTATGCGGGTTGTAGAGTAGATAGAAAGAGTACTAGTGGGACATGTCAATTTCTTGGTAATTGTCTTGTTTCATGGTCCTCTAGGAAGCAAAATTCCGTAGCTCTCTCAACCGCCGAGGCGGAGTATGTTGCCGCGGGGGCTTGTTGTGCACAAATCCTTTGGATGAAACATACTCTCCTTGATTATGATTGCATTATAAAAATATTAAAATATTTTGTGATAATACTAGTACTATACATTTAATCAAAAATGCAAATCAACATAGTAAGACCAAGCACATTGAGATTAGATATCACTTTCTTAGAGATCATTTTGAGAAAGTAGATATAGATATTGATTATGTTTCAACGGATTTACAACTAGCCGATATTTTCACTAAACCTCTTGATTTTGCTAGATTTTCATTTATTTGTGGAGAACTTAACGTTTGTGTTATTGATTAAACATGTGTTTCCTAACCCTTTTTGATGTATGACAAAAAGGGGGAGAATAAGTTTACATGACAAAAATAAGTTCATTTGGTCTTGGTTCCATATGATTTTATATGCTTTAGTTTTATGAGTTTTATGTAAGAGTTTTGAATTTGAATTCATGAAAGTTTTATGTATGAGTTTTGAATTTGAATTCATGAATTTTGAGTTTCTTGTGTTTCTCATATAGCATAATTTGAGGGGGAGTTCTCTCCTCCCCTATATTCTTGTTTTGTAGCCTATTTGTTTTGTCATCATCAAAAGGGGGAGATTGTTGGCCAAGTGGTTACACTCTCCAATGTTTTGTGTTTTGATGATGACAAACCAAATAAGAGCTATTTGGTACTAATGAGTTTGTTTAAGATAAGTTTCAGGTTAGTACCACTTTTGGAGGCCATCGCTTAGCTATTGCAAACTTCTAGGTTCTTATAGCAAAGAAGGCATATTGCACATCAAGGAAGGATCATGGAAGAGAAGGCTCTAGCAAAGCTTAGCATGGCTCAAGACTTGAAGATTGCTTATGTAGTCTTCATTTAGTTTGTTTTTACTTTTATAGTTTGTTAAAGAATAGTGGATAGGTTTGAAGCTCAATCACACACGTTTTTGCGCACATATCGTTTCGAAGATTATTTTCTATAAAACATACAAAAATATTTTAATACAAAATCCTCTGCCTACAAATCCATTTTTATGTTATATACTAAATCCCTAGTTAAATAGTTTTGATAAAAATATTCATCTCCTCAAAATTCTGTTTTAAACTTGTCTTTTGACCTGAGCCGGTCGACCGCACCAGTCGACCGTGCCCATGTCAGTCTTGTCCGGTCGACCGGACAAGTCGACCGAGGTTCTGGCAGATGCACGTATCAGTGTGCATGTCTGCCGGTCGACCGGCGGTCGACCTGACTGTAGCAACTTTGCTCTCAGGTTTCTTGGGTCGACCGGGCAGTCGACCTGACTATAACAAGTTTGCTCTCTGGATTTTTGGGTCGACCGGGCGGTCGACTGCTAGCCTGTAACGGCTTTATTTTTTGAATTGGCGGTCGACCGGGCGGTCGACCGGACTAGCCGTTTGAATTAAAACGGGCAGTTTTTTAATTAGCTGTTTTATTTTGTCTTTTGTGTTTAAAATTAGTTTTAAGGGATATGTTTTGAATTAATTACCTCCTAAACTTCAGTAAACATGTTTTATCCCTAAACCCTAGCACTCTCCTATAAATAGGGGTGTTTGGGGAGAGATTGGATTACCAATTTACAAGAGAAAAATTTCAAAGTTTAAGCATTCAAAAGAGCTTGGTTTTTGTGCTAATATTCTCTCATTTTTCTGAAGTGTTTTTGAGAAAAATTTCTGATTTCTTTTTCTTTCTTCACTTACAACAAAGAGATTCATTCCTACTCATTATTCTCTAAGGATCTTTGTAAGGGAAGAGAATTTTTGAAAGAAAGAGTTTGTGGTCTTTTGACTACCAAGAATTGCTTGTACTTGAGATTGTGGAGTTGGGTACTCCATTGTAATTGAGATTTCTTTGTGATAGTGGAAGTAGTTAGAATCCTTCTGGGGAAGGCGGGGAAGTAGAGCTGGGTGCTCGAACCTCGATAACAACTCTCGGTGTTTGCGTTTGGTTTACTTTCCCTTGCTCTTGCTCTTCTTTCATTACTCTAATTGCTTGCTCTAATTGTCATTGCTATATTCACTTGTTACATTTTCATATTATTGCATCATATTTTTAATTGTGCATTGATTAGCATTATCACCTATTCACCCCCCCTCTAGGTGATTTTCACTCCAGTCTTAAGTAAACCTTATAATTATTGTCCCTTTGTGATGATCCTTATTGGATAGCGAATCCTTCACGAGGTGAAAGCGGGGACGTAAAGTAAGTTAATCGAATCTCAAAACAAACGATTTGTGTTTGCGATTGCCTTGTCTTTTATTCTTGCTTCTATTCTCTATTGCTCTACTTGTGCTCATACTTACTATTTTCATTCTTGTCATCGTATTGCATTTGTGTTTCTACATTGATATTGATTGTTGGATCATCGACTTTTTCTCTTACAAGCAAGAAGGTAATTGTGCACGTTAATTCTAATCTAGAGGAATTAAGAGGAGAAGTTGTTGAGACTTTAATTGGGAATCCAGCTTCACTTCTTATTTTGAGTTGGCTGTTTGAATTGTTTGCTTTATATTGTTGCATTTCACCTTAGATTAGCATTATCATCTATTCATCCCTCTAAGCGATTTTCAATTGATATCAGAGCTCTGGACTCTAGATTTCTGTTTAACCATCTTAAAGAGATCTTCATTTGTTAATCATATTTTTACTTCACACACTTGCATCCATGGCCAATAGTATCAAATCCCCTCTCAAGTTTGATAGTCTTAACTTTTCCATATGGAAGCTTAAGATGACCTTATTTTTGCAGTCTCTGAGAAGTCAAGTAGCAAAAGCGGTGACCAAACTTTTAAGTGTACCCGATGGTGATGAAGACACTTGATCCAATATTACCTCCAAGGAGTTTGATGCTAACAGTAAGGCACACTATACCTTAGTTCAAGCATTAAATGATGATGATATTGCTAGAGTTATTTATTGCAAATCCGCCCATAAGATTTGTTCATATTTGGTTGTTACTCATGAAGAGACATAACAAGTTAAGAGAGTTAAATTGATCTCTTATGTTGCTAATATGAGAATTTTTCTATGAATGAAAATGATTCTATTGATGACATGGTCAAAAAATTTACTAAAATCACCAATGACGTTGCTTTCTTAGGTGATGAAATTGACAATGATCAAAAGGTGAGAACGGTCACCCGGGCTCCCCCACCTTCATGGGAAGTCAAGGCAACAACAATGAAGGAGCTAAATGAAAAAGAAGAGATGGAGCTAATTGGTCTAATTGGCAACCTAAAGACAAATGAGATGGAGTGAGAAAGCACCAAAAGAGAAGAAAGTTCTTACCTTCAAATTCACACCTACCATCTCTGACGAAGAAGAAGACCAAGAGGATGATGAAGACTTATCCCTCCTGGTGAAGAATATAAGGATAATGTACAACAAGGTTAAGTTTGAAAATAGAAGAAGATGGCAAGGGAAGGAGGAAAAGAATCTTGTATGCTACAACTGCCGAAAATCAGGTCATGTCTTTGCCGAATGCCTGAAGAAAAGAGCAAACTCTCTACCTTCATGAAGCCCTATAAGAAAAAAGCCTTGAAAGCTACATGGGACTCGAAGACTTGACTCCGATGAAGAGGTGAAATGACAATTGTGTGTTTCATGGCTAATTAAAACACACCTAAGGTATATCTAAAACACTATCTAGAAAAGTGTGATTTGACCATGGAGGAACTTGGAGATACTTTTAAAGAGCTTTCTAATAAGTATGATTCTCTCAAAAATAAATTTTTTAAAACAATGAAAGAAAATAAGCTCTTGCAAAACCAATTACAAGTTGTTTCTGTTGGCCCAAGGCCCATCACTCTAGTTTTGATGATGATCAAACATGTAGTTATAGTACTAATGATCTTGTGTTTAATTAGTGACAGATTCTTTATCAAGATCTTAGTAGGTGTGGAGCTTCAACAAAGGATTTAAAGACAAGTTGTGAAGCTAGCACCGGTTGATTCACGACCCTATGCATAAAGACCACATCAAGACTTGAGCCCGTTGGATTGCATTTGGACCAAGTCAAGAAGATGAGAAGACTTCAAGAGAAGACTTCAAGATCAAGACTTGTGTCTAGGTATAAGATTTTGTTTTTGTTTTTAGATAAAATGTAAAGGATAGAATAGTTGGTGGATTGCTCAAGTATAGATCACACAACACACACACACACTCTTGATTTAGTTGTCTTTTCATAAAAGAATTTTCAGTTTTAGAAAAGACTTTCATTTTGAAAAATACTACTTTGGCTTTTGATGTCTTTCATATACATATCCTTTATACCAAAACCAAGTTTTATGCTTAATGCCAAAAACATAGATATTCCATCTTAATTGTGTAGTAGATCATATCCGTACATACTATGCTTTAATGAATTCAAAATATCTAGTTTTTGTATTTAAAGGAGTTTTGGAAAAACAAGATTTTGGAAAATACTAGTTTTCATTTGAGCCAATATTTTCCTACTTACTAAAATAGTCCAATCTTTTATAACATGCCTTGATCTTGTGCAAGCATGTTTGTTGATCATAGTATATTGGTAAAACTATTTTAGTAAATTTTCTGTAAGTTTATGGGATTTTATTTCTACCAAAAGACTAAGTTTTTATCCCTTAAACTTTTCTGACGCAGAACTGGAGGTAGACCGGGCGGTAGACCGACGTGCACGAAGCCGTGCACGTCTTGCGGGTCGACCGGGCGGTAGACCGACGTGCACAGAAACGTGCACGTCTGGCAGTTCAGTGGGCGGGTCGACGGGCGGCGTCGACCGGAACTGAGAGCAGTGCTCTCTGTTCTTTTGGGTCGATCAGGCGGTCGACCGGAGGCTCCAACGGTCGGATTTTTGACCGTTGGCGGGTCGACCGGCCGGTCGACCGGTAGGCCTGACAGAACCCCAACGGCTAGTTTTTCCTAGCCTATAAATTTGGGGGTTTGGTCATTGTTTTGCAACAAGATTTTTAGAGACCTTTAAGCTAGTTTCTCCCATTCTTTTAAAAGAGTTTTCTCCACATATTTGAGAGAAAATACTTCCAATCAAAAGGGAAGAATTTATCAAGAGTGCTGAAGTGATTCTTTGAGTTTTCCTCCACCTTTCTAATCCTTGCTTTTCTCACACACCTTGAGCATCCATAGATATATCTATCCTATCGGAGTGTTGTAGTGAGAGTGCCTTTAGGTATCAAAGTGTTGTGATCACCAAAGATCTTTTCTTTGTACTTTGAGGAGACGGGCAAGTGTGCTCGTTGGTGGTTTGGAGTTCGATTGTGAACTCTTTGGCTCGAGGTGCGGCCTCGGCAAGCTTGTGGGGCTTGCGTGTGTACGGGACTAGGGAGTCCGAGGGATTGTAGGTGTTGCGACATCGGGGAGAGATCCATTGGGATCTTGCATAGTGAAATCCTTCGTGTGTCGAAGGCGGGGATGTAGAGCAAGTGTGCTCGAACCTCGAAACAAACCCTTTGTTTTTGCGATTACTCACTCTATTGTAGGATCTATATAACAAGCAAAACAACACTAGAGGGGGGGTGAATAGTGTTATTTAAACTTTAAACAAATCACTTGCAGAAATTAAATAATCACAAGAGATTAAGCACAGAAAAACAAACGCAAACAGCAGAGAGTTATCCTGGTTCGGTCCTTGTGACCTACATCCAGTCCCCAAGCAAACGCTTGAGATTTTCCTTTACTTTTCTTGTGTACACCCTACAACAAGTGCCTTGTGCACTACTTGACAAACACCCTTTGCCAACGTGCACAACTTCTCTTCCACCAAGAGAACACGCCTTGTACAATCTTCTACACCCAAGAAGACTCCTTGTACAACTTTCTTTGAAAATGAATACAATAACTTCCTATAGCCTTGATAAGGATCTGTAGTGGACAAGGTTCTGTATAGGAAGGTTTAACTTCAGAATTCTTCACAAGAGAAAATGGCTTTAGGTGAAGAAAGAAGTTGCAAATTTCAGTTTTCAGGATTCTGGAAATTTTGGCTTTGGAAATCTGATTGAAAGAATTTTTTTTTTTTGAATGGCCTTTGAAATAACTTCTCTATATATAGATGTAGACTAGGGTCAGTTAGGGAAGTTATGGCATCAATTCAGACAATTTGAACATTTGAAAAACGTTGCTAAATGAATCAGATAAGAGAAACTGTCCAACAGTCAGAAACTGCTTATAGTCGACTAGGATACAGGATCAGTCGACTAGGCTAGGCAAAAGTTCACTTATTAGTCGACTAGGTAAGATTGTTAGTCGACTAGAGAAGTGTCTGTTGGAAACAAAAGTTTCTGGATAACTGAAATTAGTCGACTGTAACTAACTTGTAGTCGACTTAAAACTGGATTAGTCGACTGGATAAAAAGGGTAGTCGACTAATTTTGTTTCAGAAAAGAAACAGAGAGTTGGATATTTTTTGTGTCAAAGATTAGTCGACTTGGAAATAGGGTTAGTCGACTAGAGTATCTGTTAGTCGACTAGGTAAGAAAGTCAAGTCGACTAATTTGGCTTACAGAGTCCAAACAGAGAGTTAGGAGTTTTTGTTCTAAGTGGACTAGTCGACTAGGGCTATATGTCAAGTCGACTACATTGGGGTAGTTGACTATATCATAGGGTAAGTCGACTTGGAAGGTTAATTTTGTGTGTAAGTTGATCAAGGCTATTACAAAACTTTCTAAGTTTACACAACAACTTCCACAAACACCCGTAAGCATAATAAACTCCATCTGAGGTAGAGCAATCATCATGTAGTAGTCGTGTTCGTCCATCATCAAAATCTAGTAATTGGAGAGGCGTCAACATCTTGAACTTGTCAGGTTCCAACATTCTCCCCCTTTTGATGATGACAACATATGTCTATGATGGCTCCCCCTGCAACAAAACTCCCCTGCAGTAACTAAGTTATAAAAAAATTTTGTCCCTGCAGAAAATGTTAGGTTGCACCTGCATGATTATATGTTAGTATTCATAACATATATATGTCAAATAGTGTCACAATTTTGCACAACATGCAGAATTTTCAGAATATACACACAGATACACATAGATACAGAATATACACACAGATACACATAGATACACAAAGACAGATATCACGATAACACAGATACACAGATACACATATCACGATAACATAACAGAGTTACATAACAACATTTCTCCCCCTTTGTCATTAACAAAAAGAGAAGATACAGAGGTCTGAAACATAAACTGACATAGTCTTGAAAAACAGAAAATACATAATAGTTCTTCAAAAGCAAATAGCATAAAAAGACACTCCAACGCCAATAGCTTCAATCTTCGGATCCGGGAGGAGGAGGTGGGTGATGGATCTTGAGAAGACTGATTATGGCTGATTGAGTAGACTCAATGGATTGCAGCCTAGTCATCATCATAGATTGATTCTCAAGAATGCGAGAGTGAGAATCCAACAAATTTTGTTGTTGAGATTGAAGGGATGCTATCTGGGCGGACATGGAATTATAGAAAGCATCGGCATATGGATTTGGTTGAGTTGGAGGAGGATCGGTTGTGAAGATGTAGATGGACCATGTGGAGGACTTGGTGATTTAGAAGGTGGTTGTTGGGGTTCATGAGAAGGAACTCAGGTAGCTTCATCCTATTAATGGCAGCACGATCAAAAGAACTCAAAACTCTTTACAACAGTCTCTTCAGAAGCAAGATCAACATTATACTTCCGAAAGATTGGAGTGAGAAAGGCGCCAAATGGTAGGTGAGAAGAATGAAACTTGACCATGGTGTCAAATATGATTTTAGCCCAATTAACGTCATGTCCAGCCATAATAGCATAGACACAGGACGATAATTCCCTTGAGTAGTAATTATAACTACCAGTCTTAGGGCAGATGTTATAGGAAAGGATTCTACCAATTAGACGGGGAATTGGCTTAAGCTTGTTGTTGGACATGGGTAGATGTTGTCCTGGTAGAAAGATAAGATCTAAAACATCTTCATCATCCATCACAATCTCATCAAGAGTGAGGCCAGAATATGGAATAGATAAGATACGGCCAATATTCTTGATAGAAAGCTTAATATGAACACCTTTAACATAGGATGCAAGATAGGTTTTATTTTCATTATCTTCAAAAGCTAAGTTGGTGTAGAATAGATAGATTAGAAAAGGATAATAAGCATCCTTAACTTCAGAGGAGAACATGTTATATAAACCACAATTTCTAAGATAATCCATGATATCGTAATCATAAAAATCATCATATTTGATGAACCTTCCTGGTATGATATCTAATTGAGACAGACGAAGATAATCAGCCTCTAGCTGTGGATTTTTCAGATAAGTCCTAAAATCAACAGTGGTTGAAGAGGATGAACCAGGAGTGAATTTTGTTTTCTTGGAACGAGACATGATGAAAACGAAATTAACTCAAAGAGACAGTAGATAATGAAGTAATGAACTGAAATTGGAAAGATTTATACCCTGAAATGAAGAACTGGGAGAGGAATTGGAAGGAATTCGCTGGAAGAAGTCGCAGAAACCGGGTGCCCTAGTTTTTCTCCTTGGTCGACTGAAGCTCGGTTGGAAGGAGAGAATGAGGGATTATTTCTAGGGTTTGGGGTGATAAGGAAAGAAATGAATGGTTAAGATGAATCCTGGATATAAATCAATGGATAGGATTAAAAATAATTGATATCGGATCCTTAACTTAAGTTATTGGGTCGGGTTTGAATCAAAAATCCGAAAACAGAAAAACAGAAATTCACAGTATTAGTCGACTTACAGGACAAGACTAGTCGACTAATAATAGGTCTAGTCGACTGTAAATTTACTATAGTCGACTAATTCTGGACAAATCAGAGATTGAAGTTTCTGTTTGTTGCAGGAGTCGACTAGGTAATATTTCAAGTCGACTAAGACTTTTATAAGTCGACTAGTAAGAGTTATAAGTCGACTAACTTTCATAAAAATACTGCCTTTGAAAAAATCTAAGAAATTGTTTAAAAATCTGAAAAATTACAAATACCAAGCTCTTCTAAATTTTATAAAGATATCTTCTTTTAGTGGTTTAGTTAATATATCAGCAACTTGATTATCAGTTGATATGAAATTTAAAGAAATATCACCTTTTAAAGCATGATCACGTAAAAAATGATGTCTAATATCAATATGTTTGGTACGTGAATGGTGAACTGGATTTTTAGATAGATTAATAGCACTTGTATTATCACACATAATAGGTGAATTTGTGAGAGTCATGCCATAATCAAGTAAGGTTTGTTTCATCCATATAATTTGGGCACATGCAACACTAGCAGCAATATATTCTGCCTCAGTTGTTGATAAGGATACGGAATTTTGCTTTTTACTGAACCAAGATACTAGTGAATGTCCCCAAAAAGTGACAAGTACCACTAGTACTCTTCCGGTCAGATTTACAACCAGCAAAATCAGCATCACTATAAGATAATAAATCAAATGTGCATGACTTTGGATAAAATAAACCATAGTTGACTGTGTTATTTAAATATCTAAAGATCCTTTTCACGGCTTTAATATGTGATTCCTTAGGATTTGACTGATATCTAGCACATAAGCATACGCTAAACATTATATCAGGTCTACTAGAAGTAATATAAAGTAGAGAGCCAATCATACCTCTATAGAGTTTTTGATCGACATTCTTACCACTTTCATCTTTGTCCAAAAAGGTAGTTGTACTCACGGGAGTATTCTTGTGACCAGAATTTTCATACCAAATCGCTTTAGAAGTTCCTTAGCGTATTTGCATTGGGAGATGAAGATTCCATCCTTCATTTGTTTGATTTGAAGACCGAGGAAGTAAGTGAGTTCGCCCATGTGGCTCATCTCAAATTCATTCTGCATAGTCTTAGAAAATTCTTGACAAAGATCATCATTAGTAGAACCAAATAATATATCATCAACATAAATCTGAATATTAAGATATCTTTATGAACATGTTTGATAAATAGAGTTGTATCTGCACTTCCCATTTTAAAATCAGAATTTAAAAGAAAACTCTTTAATCTATCATACCAAGCACGAGGTGCTTGCTTTAAACCATATAAAGCTTTTTTTAAGTTTTTGAAAACATGGTTTGGAAATTTTTCATGTTCAAAACCTGGTGGTTGTTCAACATAAACAGTTTCTTAATTATTCCATTTAAAAAGGCACTTTTAACATCCATTTGATATAATTTGAAATTCATAAAACATGAAAAAGCAAGTAATATACGAATTGATTCAAGTCTTGCAACTGGAGCATAAGTTTCATCGAAATCAATACCTTCTTCTTGATTATACCCTTGTGCTACTAATCTTGCCTTGTTCTTAATGACTTCACCGGATTCATTGAGTTTGTTCTTGAAGACCCATCTTGTACGATGACGGGATGATCAGTAGGACGTTGCACAAGATCCCACACATCATTTCTTACAAATTGGTTCAACTCTTCCTGCATGGCAATTGTCCAATAATCATCCGCACATGCTTCGTTGATATTCTTCGGTTCAATGAGTGAAATGAAGGCAATTTGTGTCATGTAGTTCAACTTGGATCTCGTTTGAACGCCTTGATTTATATCTCCAATTACCAAATCTTGTGGATGATTCCTTACTTCAACATAGGCTTTCGGTAACTCGGTAGGAATCTCTTCATCCTAGACAAGTTAGTATCAACAGAAGATATAACAATATTTTTATTAGGAGAAACTATAATATGATCATCATCATGTGGAGAATCATTAGAAACAAGTTTAGTCAAGGATTCATCAAATTTAACATGTAAAGATTCTTCAATAGTAAATGATTTTTTATTAAAAATTCTATATGCTTTACTATGAGTAGAATAGCCAACAAAAATACCTTCATTGGATCTAGCATCAAATTTATCTAAAGCATCTTTTGTATTTAAAATAAAGCATTTACAACCAAAAATCTTAAAATATGAAACTTTTGGAATCCAATCATGAAACAATTCATAAGAGGTTTTATTTAAAAATGGTCGAATAAGTACTCGATTAAAACATAACAAGCAGTAGCAGTGGCTTCAGCCCAAAAGTATTTTGGTAAGTTACTATCCATAAGCATAGTTCTAGCACATTCTTGCAAAGTCCTATTCTTTCTCTCTACAACACCATTTTGAGGAGATGCTCTAGGAAATGCAAAATTATGTGTAATACCATACTTATTACAGAAATTTGAAAAAGATTCATTCTCAAATTCTCCTCCATGATCACTACGAATAGTGACTATGTTTAGAGACTTTTGATTTTGAATTCTTTTACAAAATCTTACAAATTCATCAAAAGTGTCATTTTTATTTTTCAGAAAAATCACCCATGAAAAACGTGAATAATCATCAACAATGACAAAAACATATCTACTCTTGTTTAATGAAGAAACACGAGTAGGACCAAATAAATCCAAATGCAATAATTCTAAAGGTCTTTTTGTAGAAACCAAATCTTTTGATTTAAAAGAAGATTTAACTTGTTTTCCTAATTGACAAGAATCACAAAAATAGTCCTTTTTGAAAGCAATTTTTGGAAGACCTTTAACTAAGTTAAAATTTGAAATCTTAGAAATAGTTTTCATATTCAAATGACCAAATCTTTTATGCCATAAAAAATAATCATTATTTGAAGCAATTAGACATAAATTTTCATTTGAAGACATGCATGCTATTGACAATTCATATATGTTATTGTTTCGAAAACCTTTAAACAAAATATCTTCATATATTAGCATCATAAATAAGACAAACATCTTTTTCAAACACAATTTTATAACCCTTATCACATAATTGACTAATACTTAATAGATTGTGTTTTAAACCACTTACCAAAGGACATTTTCAATAAGAGGTTTTGAAAGATTACAACAATGCCGGTTCCAATAACTTTTCCTTTGTTATTGTCTCCAAAGATCACTGTACCTCCTTTTTTGATTTGTACGGAAGACAATAGTTGTATATGTCCGGTCATGTGTTTGGAACACCCACTATCAAGTATCCACTTTTCTTTGTTAGGTACCTATAAGATAAAACAATAAATATGGTACCCATCATGATAGGGTCCGAAAAGGTTAGCCTTTAGAAACCCAAATCCAATTGGAATTTGGTTTCCATTTGTTAGTATAAACATAATTCTTAGAATTACACACATCATGTATAAAAGATGCAACATAAATATTCTTATCAATATTATTTAGATTCTTAGGAACCCATATATATTTGCATCTACTTCTTTTTGAAATATAATTTCTTTTTACAAAAGAATTGTATGGATTATGAACATATGTAGATTTTACAAAATTAGTCTTTGAAAAACCAATACCAACATGAGTAGGCTTATACATGTTATCTTTTGAAAAACCAAGACCAAAATGGTTGTTAGACATCTTTTGAGAAGATAATAACATATTTAAACTTTCTTTTCCTTTATTAAATTTATTTACATTTTTCAAAAGATCTTCATACTTAATTTTGAAACTTATCATATCTCTATCTAAAACATTAATTCTAGAACTTAAAGAAAAGTTTCCTTTTTAAGTAAAGCATTCTCTTTTAAGAAAACTTCATTGTCTCTTTTAAAGATACAATAACTTTTTCAAATTCTCTTTTTTTAGAACTAAAAGATGATGTTTGAGAAACAAGAATTGAATTATCATAATAAGTTTTTCATTTTCCTTTATTAGAACTTTATTTCTAATCTTTTCAGTTTTGAAATTACTATAAAGTTCATTAAAGGCTTCTAATAAAGCATCATAATCTTGTACCTCATCTTCTTGGGCCATGAAGCAAATATTGGCGGTTTCCTTTGCTTCTTCTTCGTCCTCAGAGGAAGATGAGTCGCTATCATCCCATGTTGCTTGAAAGGCCTTCTTATTCTTGTTGAACTTGTTGAACTTGTTGAAAGTCTTGAAGTGTCCTTTTGATTTCATCAATAGACAATCCTTTCATATGGCCTGGTTTGTTACACTTAAACAAGTTGGAATTTCATTAGTATCTTTATTCTTATTATACTTACCTTGTTTTAAGAATCTTTTGAACTTCCTTGAAAGCATGGCCATTTCTTCTTCATCTTCATCCGAATTGTCCGTATCTGAAGATGCATGGAAGGCAAGAACTTTCTTCTTGGATTGATGTTGTTGTTCGTCCTTCTTTCTTTCTTCTATTTGCACTTCATATGCCATTAGATTACCGACTAGGTTTTCTAATGTCATGGTGGAGAGATCGTTTGCCTCTTCAATGGCGGTTGTCTTCTTCTCCCATTCCGGTGTGAGTGCTCGAAGGATCTTACGGACTCGTTCAACTTGAGTGTAGTCCTTTCCAAGGGATGCAAGAGTGTTGGTGATGTCGGTGAACCTTGTAACCATTTCGGATATGGTTTCGTTCTCCTTCATCTTGAACAATTCAAATCTGTGGACAAGAACTGAAATTTTAGATTCCTTAACCTTGTTCGTACCTTCGTGTGTTACCTCGAGTGTATGCCATATTTGATGTGCAGAGGTTGATGTAGACACACGGTTGAACTCTTCTTTGGTTAAGGCACAAAAGAGAGCGTTCATCGCCTTGGCATCCAGATTTGCATTCTTCTTTTGTTCTTCACTCCAAGCGTCATAGTTGGTTGTAGGCTTGGTGTATGCTGCTTCTACGATGTTCCAAAGGTCGTAGTTCAGCGACTGCAAGTAGATCTTCATTCTACACTTCCAGTAATTGTAGTTGGTTCCGTCAAAGAGCGTGGACGTTGTGTAGAATGCCCTTCTTTGAATTGGGATGATTGGAAATCCGTTGCCATCCTTGTATGGTTGTTTGCCTTGAAACCTGCTCTGATACCAATGTAGGATCTATATAACAAGCAAAACAACACTAGAGGGGGGGGTGAATAGTGTTATTTAAACTTTAAACAAATCACTTGCAGAAATTAAATAATCACAAGAGATTAAGCACAGAAAAACAAACGCAAACAGCAGAGAGTTATCCTGGTTCGGTCCTTGTGACCTACATCCAGTCCCCAAGCAAACGCTTGAGATTTTCCTTTACTTTCCTTGTGTACACCCTACAACAAGTGCCTTGTGCACCACTTGACAAACACCCTTTGCCAACGTGCACAACTTCTCTTCCACCAAGAGAACACGCCTTGTACAATCTTCTACACCCAAGAAGACTCCTTGTACAACTTTCTTTGAAAATGAATACAATAACTTCCTATAGCCTTGATAAGGATCTGTAGTGGACAAGGTTCTGTATAGGAAGGTTTAACTTCAGAATTCTTCACAAGAGAAAATGGCTTTAGGTGAAGAAAGAAGTTGCAAATTTCAGTTTTCAGGATTCTGGAAATTTTGGCTTTGGAAATCTGATTGAAAGAATTTTTTTTTTGAATGGCCTTTGAAATAACTTCTCTATATATAGATGTAGACTAGGGTCAGTTAGGGAAGTTATGGCATCAATTCAGACAATTTGAACATTTGAAAACGTTGCTAAATGAATCAGATAAGAGAAACTGTCCAACAGTCAGAAACTGCTTATAGTCGACTAGGATACAGGATTAGTCGACTAGGCTAGGCAAAAGTTCACTTATTAGTCGACTAGGTAAGATTGTTAGTCGACTAGAGAAGTGTCTGTTGGAAACAAAAGTTTCTGGATAACTGAAATTAGTCGACTGTAACTAACTTGTAGTCGACTTAAAACTGGATTAGTCGACTGGATAAAAAGGGTAGTCGACTAATTTGTTTCAGAAAAGAAACAGAGAGTTGGATATTTTTTGTGTCAAAGATTAGTCGACTTGGAAATAGGGTTAGTCGACTAGAGTATCTGTTAGTCGACTAGGTAAGAAAGTCAAGTCGACTAATTTGGCTTACAGAGTCCAAATAGAGAGTTAGGAGTTTTTGTTCTAAGTGGACTAGTCGACTAGGGCTATATGTCAAGTCGACTACATTGGGGTAGTTGACTATATCAATAGGGTAAGTCGACTTGGAAGGTTAATTTTGTGTGTAAGTTGATCAAGGCTATTACAAAACTTTCTAAGTTTACACAACAACTTCCACAAACACCGTAAGCATAATAAACTCCATCTGAGGTAGAGCAATCATCATGTAGTAGTGGTTCGTCCATCATCAAAATCTAGTAATTGGAGAGGCGTCAACATCTTGAACTTGTCAGGTTCCAACATCTATCTCTCTCTCTCTTTGTCTCTTATTATATCTTACATTCAATTATTGCCTTTATCATTTACATGCTTGATATACATTGTGCTTAATTGATATAATTGCTTGGGATTGTTGCTAACACTTGTATTCAACCAAGAGAGCCAACGCGGCACCTCAACCCATTCAAGGGGAATTTAGAGGAGTTAGTCCAGAGCCCTTCACGGGAAATTCGGCTACACTCTTGTGTTATACACGATGTTTAGTGTAAAAGTTTAATTAGGTCATAAATTGTTTTTAGCTTCCGCATTATTTGGCATTAAGTGTCCATTAGATTAGCCATCACCTATTCACCCCCCTCTAGGTGATTTTACAATTGGTATCAGAGCTAGTGCTCTTGATTTGGGTCTAACAACTAAGAGTTAAAGATCCTCATTTGTAGGCTAATTACAATATTTGTACACACACCATGGACTTCATGTCACCACCCACCTTTGACTTCTTAACATCCAAATTTGGAAGGTTAAGATGTTTATGTTCCTCAAAGCCCTAGGCATTCATGTTTATCTTACTACAATTAAAAATTCATATATTAATGATAGCAAGTATATTGAGGCTAATGCAAAAGCCCTTCTTGCTATAAAGTCAACCTAAATGATGATTATTTATCTAGGATTTCTAACATTAATTCGGCTTTTCTAGCTTGGAACTTCATCACCTCCCTTCGCGAAAAGGATCTATGTTATGCCGGGAGCGATTCGGACGTTGGGAGCGACACTCCAACGCATGCTTTATGGTCCAAGGGATAACCCCCTTGAGGTAACTACCGAATTCGAGGATGAGGATGATAACATGTCATATGATGAGCTCACTTCATTTTGTCAATTATTGCTTGAGAAATATGACATGATTAAGAAAGAAAATAAAATTTGAAAAAGAATATTGCTTGCATGCATATAGAACATGATTCTTTTAAAACTAAGATTGCATATTTAGAAAAAGAGAAAGTAGTTTTGAAAATGAAAATGTTTCCTTGCTTTCTAAATTGAATGATTTATGTGAAGGAAACAATATTTTGAAAAATAAAATTGATTTGGTGGAAAAACAAAAGGAGTTGTTTTTCAAGAAAATAAGTCTTTTAAAAGAAAAATTTGTGAAAAAGAAAAAGACTTTGTTTCTAAAAGAAAAGGAAAAATGATTCTTTATCTCATCATACTTTACATGCCACTGTAGGCTGTCTAAAAGTCACTAAAAGACAAGCCATTGAAAAGCAGAATTTCGAGTCTTAGACGCGAAGGTCTAAAGCTCGCATCTCAGCATCAAGGCGCGGATCGACACCCGCGTCTCAGCATCAAGGCGCGTGGGATCGACACCCGCGCCTCAGCATCAAGGCGTGTAGGCCGATACCCGCGTCTCAACATCAAGGCGCGAGGGATCGACACCCGCGTCTCAACATCAAGGCGCGAGGGATCGACACCGCGTCTCAGCATCAAGGCGCGTGGGATCGACACCCGCGTCTCAGCATCAAGGCGCGTGGGATCGACACCCGCGTCTCAGCATCAAGGCGTGTAGGCTCGATACCCGCATCTCAACATCAAGGCGCGAGGGATCGACACCCGCGTCTCAGCATCAATGCGCGTGACTCGAAATCCGCGTCTCAGCATCAAGGCGCGTGGGATCGATACCCGCGCCTCAGTTGCAACCGCCCTGATTATGGGGCCAATCACCGCACATGTAGCGGGAGTGGCCCCTCAATGTGGAGCGTTTTTAGGGGGCACGTTCACCCCTGGGACCCCTATAAATAGCCTTGTTCGCTATGAAGAAAGGGTCGGATGCGAAGGAGAGGTCGATCAGATCAACAATCCACGCACACACAGATCCTACACGTCGGGCAGAAGCATCAGAAGAGAGACGACCAAAGAAGAGAGAGTTAAACTCTTCAACAAAGTTCGCTGCGCACGAGCTAGCTGTCGCCTACCTTCTCTTTTAGAGTTTTGGTAGACGGAGCTGAGTTACTCCTCCTACCTGCCGAAGAGAAGATCCCTGACGATATCGACGGTCATCTGGTCAACGGAGAACAAGATTCCACTCTCCACCGCCACACGAAAGAACCAGCATTAAACAAAGGGAGGATACAAGATTCAACATCCTCTCTCCCTTGTAACTGGAAGGAAGAAAAGTCTGGTTGTAATTCATTTCATTTGATTCAAGGAAACCCTTACAGCTATTTCTTTCTCTCTCTTTCCCTTGCGTACAAGAGATGGCGACTCCGCTGGGGGACTGTGTTTGTTACTGATGAGCACGTCGTGGCGCAGGATGACGTCCTCCGTGAAGGGAAGATGGTCGAATCGCTTGTCGTCGAGTTCGACCAGGCGAAATACGAAGAGTTCCTCTCCTCTGGCTCCAAGAGCCCAAAGACCCGCGTCTGCCGTAGGGTCTCAACAGGCAAACTCCCCAAAGCCCACTCTGAGGCTCTGTCGGGTGCTGCTGCCGCCCAACTGTGCCAAGCCAGATTCACGCGTCAACGCCTCCCAGAAGGCCGCGTGGACCCAGGCACTACTGCTGCTGCGATCAACCGCGTCGCACAGAACACCCGCGTTAGCGTCTCTCAGAGACCCGCGTGGTGAGCATCCCTGGTTTCACAGGCCGGGATGTTGTTGGTTTCTCTCCTCCTCCACGACGCAACCGGAATGCGGAGCGTCGACAGAGAAGACGCGCGCGTTAACTCCAAGTTGGAACCGTTGGTTGTCTGACTTGGACTGGACGCGGCGTACAAACTGATGCCTTGCCCGCGCCACGACCAGTGCGTGAGATCCGCTTTGGCGCCCAAACGCGAGGTTCCTCAAGTTGGGTCCTCTGAGGACCAACTTACCAAACACCAAGGAGAAGCCTCCGCGCCTCGTCAAAGCGCAGGAGGTACGTGTCCATAGGCGTGGGGCCCAGCGGCCCACTCTCCTCAAGCGTCTCCGCCCAGACGCACCAGACCGCAACGCGAGAACGCGTCTCATCTCAGCAGAGACCCAGGCGCGCGTTACGCAGCTGCGACGCGATAGCCGCGTCCCTGAAGCCCGTGTCCAGGCTGAACAGTACATGACTGCCTCCCGTCTTTGACGTTGTGAGCCT